>CM044013.1:23886665-24123786 GCA_024085815.1 Flaveria linearis | reverse complement strand
AATGTACAATGTATATATCTATGTACGGATATTTGCGTATAGTATGTATGATATGTGTGTATGTATGTATGTATCACAAGTATAATGTACAATGTATTTATAAGTGTATGTAGGTAAGACTACAATGTATATATCTAATTAGTTGTTTCATAGGGAGCGGTCTTGCGCATTCGGAAGAATCTGCTGTGAAGAAGGGAAAGACAGGGAAGGAGAATATTGCTGTATATAGAGGTTGTGACACCTAGAAAATCCAGGTTAACGCCGTTAAGTGTCTTCCTGTATTTAATTTATTCTACGCAATTACTATTATTTACAAGTGATAAACAAATCTACTTACTCTAATAAAGAGTAACTTGAGATGTCACATTGGCAGCATCACTAATCATCCTCACAAAAATTTCCCGCATCTCTCTCTTCTTAAATAATTACCTTAATAACAAATAATATTATTTACATTATTTTACATTTAATAAATTAAAAAGAGATCTATTATTAATATTATTTCTAAATAAACAAATGTTTTGTAAAATGAATTAATTTCAAGCATAACATTTTTTTAAAAAATATAAAATATTTAAAATTGGTATCTTTAAAAATTCAATTTTTCAAAATAAAAAAATTAAATTTGGGAGTTATAATAAGGAAATTTAAAAATGAGATTTTTATGTGGTTTGTTTTTAAACAAAATATTAACTTACTAAATTAATTAACATTAAATTTTGAGGGTAAGTTGGAACTCTTAATAAGATGGGGGGGGAATTTATAACTTATTTTCTTCAAATAAGATCAAAAAGAAAGAAACCCAAATTAAACCCATAACCGATCGAGTGCCCCCCAAAACTAGCTACACCGACGGCCTGCGACTCTCTCATCTGGCGCGCAGCCTCACTGCTTTCATTTTAGGCGCGCAGTGCAGCCTCACTGTTTCATCTCGGCGCGCAGTGTAGCCTCATCGGGTGGCGCGTAGTGCAGCCTCAGGCTCTCATCTCTAGGTGTCGGTGTGCTATCCTCACTACCCATGTTGGGTGGCGCGCGGGGCAGCCTTGTCGGGGTGGTCTTGGGTGGTGGGGGGTCTCAGGTATAATTTCCTTTCTTACTCCTCTCGGCTCAGTTGCTGTGCAGCTCGGGATGTTGTTAATAATGTCGAATTGCTCGTTGTGTACATGATTATTATTGGTAATTAGGTTACTGATTATTGGTTTATAATGATTAGTGTAAGTTTATGTGATCTGTGAAATTAGTTTTCAGGTTGTTAAAAATCTAAGTTATATGCTTGTTAGTTTATAAT
Organism: Flaveria linearis; assembly: GCA_024085815.1. NCBI lineage: Eukaryota > Viridiplantae > Streptophyta > Magnoliopsida > Asterales > Asteraceae > Flaveria > Flaveria linearis. The sequence goes on along the minus strand of CM044013.1, from coordinate 24,122,498 downwards.
GATTAATGTAAGTTTATATAATAGGTTTTCAGGTGGATTATTATTGGTGATTGTGGTTTCTAGTGATTATATGGGTGCGGGTTGTAACACCCGGATATTACTTTGAAGCCGACGAAAGAAGAAAAAGAAATAAAGTCTAAAGTCGAGGGATCAAACTTGCCAAAACGGGGGAAAAGTGTAAATATGGGAGATTAAGAGGGGGGAGGGCAGCCAATCCTCCCCTCTTGAGAAAACCCAGCCAAAAGAGAGAAGGGAGAAAGAAAGGAGAAAAGGAGAGAAGAAAAAGGGGTGTTCGGGGTGGATCGAGCCGGAAAATCGTCGACGAGTAGAGAGTCAACACGAATCTCTTCTTCTCTTATATGTGTGGAGTTCTAGGTCCCCTATTTTAATTGTATTCAAACTGATTTGGGGCTAGAACACATAGTAAACCTATTTTTGTATGTGTGATGTTTGACCCTTTGGGTTGTGATTGCGTGTGGTGCGTTTAGAGTAGTTCTTGGACTGGGTGTGATTGAATGGTGTCATAGTATGCATTCCTAAGGTTTAGGATGGTTGATTTGGCTTAGAATGGGTTTGGATGAGCTGGAGGTCGAAAATGGCAGATTGGGTTCGGGAGGACTGCATCTGCACGAGTTTGGGTTGGGCGATCGACTGGAGGCCTATACGGCCGACTGGGGGCGATTGGGGTTCAGTCGCACGATTGAGGGTTCCGTCGCACGACTGGGGGTCCAGTCGCATGGGGAGTCATGCGACTGAGGGTCCAGTCGCATAGGTGCTCATTCGCATGAGGTCCATTCGTATAGTGTGCATTCGCACGATTGAGAGTCCATTCGCACGATGGGTGTTCATTAGCATAGGGTTCATCAGCATAGGTCCAATCTATGGTGTTCAGGCCGGAGGCCATGCGACTGAAGGGTGCCCATTCGCCCAAAACAGGGCTGTTGCACCGAGGACAAACATAGTTAGGTACTGACTTTCAAGGAAGTGCAGATGTAAGTGTTTGACGTGGAAGTTCCTTAGAGTACACGTAAGATGACCGTGGGGTACATAGAAGTACGTAGGGCATGATAATGATGATGTTGCTGTTTATGCATATGTATGTTATGTATGTTTGATGATGCCCTGTATAGTAATGCTATAGTGAATATTGATGTTCTTTATTATGATGTATGTTTATCTTCCCATGGCTTACGTGTTATGTTAATGAATGAAACCTAAATATTATGTAACGTAAAGTGAAAGATAATAAAAGAGGAACATGATGAATGAATGCATGTATTAATAAAGAATGAGAGTAAGAAAGGACTTGCAAGCAAATAAAGGAGGTGAGCGACCTTGTTGTGCAACAGACTCGAAATGGAATCCTTGTCTTGTTACCTCAGTAATCGTGGCTGTGTGCTACGAAGAGGGGTAAAATCCTGACACTGGATTAATAATTGTATACAACCATAGTTGCATATCCTAGGTACTTGTGGCCAGGAGGGTGCGGTGCGGCTGATATAGAAGGTCTTAAAAGGCTAGGCCCAGTTACCGATTACAGAAGGATAATGCATGGTGGCAATGGTACCTATAAACTCTCCTTAGGTGTTGTGGCAAGGAGGTGCGATTGCACCGTTAATATAAGGTCTATTATAGGCCTAGGTCCAGTACCATGATACAGAAAGGTAAGGTTTATGGGTGATAGTAAAGAAAAGAAGTAAAGATGAAAGAGTAGAAAGTTAAAATGTGACAATGAACAGAATGAAAGTTAAGGATGATGAACAAAGAAAGTAATGACCGAAGAGGATAATGATAAAGTATGAAATGGGATCCGTAATCATGGCTGCAGTGTCGTGACGAGCGTAAGTGTGTGACAAGATCTATATAGAAACAAAGATAACGAGTGATGAAGATAATATGATATTATCTATGGGTACGTAATGATGTGTGATAGCATTAAGGTAAAGAAAACGGTTTTAATGAAAGTAAAGTATGTTTTTATTATAAAACTAGAACTCACTCAGCAACGCTGACTTTTTATGTGTTTCCAGTTGGCAGGTAAGGTGGTGCTGAGGATGGCACGAGACGGCTACTCAGCTCTTTGGGGATGGCATTCTTTGTTTAAAGCTTTGTATTATAATGCAAACAAACGATATTTTGTAATGAGTGTTGTAACTTGCAAAAGCACTTATAGTAAAATGAAAAGTTATTTCACAGTTTCTGTTGCATGCTTTTTATAAAGTATATATAAATGATGTGTTTTAAGTGCGATGATGACCAGCTGTGAGGTGCCGGGAACGGGGCCTTACAAGTTGGTATTAGAGGCAAAGTTTAGTGTAAAGGGTAAATTTTCAAAATAAACCTTAACTTAAATGGAAAATGGGACGGAAAGGGAAGGGATGCCAATCTGAAGTAGCTAGCTGCGTGCCATCAGGTATTTTCTTAATGTTAACCGGTATTATGTGCGCATGTTATGTGGTTTATGTGTTGCTGGTAGATTTAGATACTGATGTAGTCAGGACAGGTAATGCTCGGGGTACGAAGAGTAAAGTAAGTGGCTAATCACCAGTTGCCACTGTAATTAGAGACTTACTATACTTGACATAAACTGAGCTATTCCCTTGAATGACCATGTTGGTGTTGAATCTTTCAGTGTGTGTTATAGAGGATGGCCGGTGGTAGATCATCCAAAGCCTCACGTGCTGGACTTGGTGCTGCATCGCGGCCTAAAAGAGGCAGGCCTAGAGTGATAAGGTGGTTCCTAGGGACCTAAGACCCCTCATCTGGAGGGTGGTGATGAGAGTGCAAATTTAAGGGCCTCAGTGAAAGAGGCGGTGGATGAAGAGGTGCATCAGGTCATGCAGACGACTTACCGTCTGTAGTGACCGAAGTGATAAAGGCTGTATGGGAAGGGGAAAGGCAAGAGAGAAAACGGTCCCTCGGAGGCCGGGAGAAACCGGAGACAGAGACGATTCCCTCCGATAATGAGGAGGAGGAGGAGGAGGAGCTGTGCAGGAGTCAGCACGAGGTTGTAACTAGGGGCATTTCAAAGGGTAAGCCCCCTACTTTTGATAGAAACGGCACTGTTGCTGCTGCTCACCGATGTGGGGGAAATGGAGGCTGTTTTGAACATCAGCGAGTGCTGGGAGGACAAAAGGTGAAGTTTTTTGCCATTCTTTTATGGACTCGGCTCTATGCTAGTAGGACAATATAGTCCAAGTCGAGGGCAGCAGGGCTATTGGTAGGATGAGATGATCAGAGCTGAAGGAGTTGGTCATTGAAGAGTTTGTCCTCACCGAGAAATGGATAAGGTTGAGAAAATGTTCCTGCAGCTAGAGGGCGGGAACCATGACACATCAACTGTACATCACAAAGTTCAACAAGATGGCACGTCTGGTGCCGGATCAGGTGGAATCCTCTGTCACGAAAGATAAAGCGGTACATTCAGGGTATGCCAGCGGGATATTCACAGGCACATGATCGCCGCCCGACGAGCACGTTTAGGTCGGTAGTGGACTTGGCAGGAAGGCTATATGATGAGAGGCTGTTGTGGTGGTGACAGAAGGCAGTAGTAAGAAGAGTGGTGGTGATAGGAACTGGGAATGGGAGGAGTTTGGTCGGGGTAATGCCTCGACGAGTAATAAGAAGGCACTGGTGGATGACCGCCGTGTGGCACGTCGAGTGCGGGTATGAAGAAGTGCGGTAAGTGTGGGGAGAGAGCATAGTAGGGAATGCAGACTGGGGTTGAACATGTGCTTCAGATGCGGGAAGCCAGAGAATATAGCCAAGGACTGTCGTGCAATCCGATGCTATAACTGTGGCATGGAGGGCCACGTGACTAAAGATTGTAAGAAGCCTAGGCTGAGGGTTCCGGAGTGAAGAAGAAGGGAAGTGAAGCACCGAGGGCGAGCGCCAGGGCATCACCAGGACACAGGAGGAGGCTAGGACGGACCCTGATGTTGTGTCCGGTATGTTTCTGGGTGAACCAAACTTTAGCTTTTGTGTTATTTGATTCGGGTGCCAGTAGAAGTTTTATTTCTGCTGCTTTTATTTGCTAAACTGCCTGTTAATAGAAACGTGTTGAGGCGCCATTTGATGTAGAAACTGCCATAGGTAAGTCTACCAGGATTCAGAGATGATAGGGGGTTGTGATGTGGAATAGAGGGTCATAAATTTCCGGTTAGACCATTGTGATGACCTTAGGTGGTTTCGACTTGGTTCTTGGAATGGATTGGTTGGCGGACTTCGAGGCGAATATAGTATGTCAAAAGAATATGATTCGTTTGATAGCGCCTGACGGGAGTTCGGTAACTGTTTATGGGGATCGGGTCACGACGATCCCGAAAATAATCTCAATGGCGGTGACGGGGAAGTGTATGAGGCGTGGATGTAGCGCCTACTTGTGTATGTAAAGGATGTGGAAACGCCGACACCACAACTAACCGATGTTTCGGTTGTGTGTGACTTTCCAGATGTGTTCAGAAGACTTATCAGGGTGCCACCTGACCGAGAGATTAAGTTTCAGATTGATTTGATACAGGGGCCCAACCCGTTGCCAAGGCACCGTATCTGTTGGCCCCGACGGAGATGAAAGAGTTGATGGAACAGTAGCAAGAGCTACTTGATAAGGGGTTCATTAGACTGAGTATCTCTCCTTGGGGTGCTCCGGTCTTATTCATGAAGAAGAAAGACGGTCGGTAGTATGAGGATGTGTATAGACTACTGGGAGTGAACAAGTTGACAGTGAAGAATCGGTATCCGTTACCGAGGATTGATGATCTGTTTGATCAGCTTCAAGGTGCAGTTGGTTTTCAAGGATAGATCTTCGATCAGGCTACCATCAGCTAAAGGTGAAGGAGCAGGATATTCCTAAAACGCTTTTCGCACGCGCTACGGTCACTACGAGTTTCTTGTCATGTCCTTTGGTTTGACCAATGCGCCAGCTGCTTTTATGGATCTGATGAACCGAGTGTGTCAGCCGATGTTGGATAAATCAGTGATTGTGTTTATGATGATATCCTGATTTATTCAAAGAGCGAAATAGAGCATGCGGTCACATTCGAGAGGTGTTGGAGACGTTGAGGGAGAACTCGTACGCCAAGTTCTCCAAGTGCGCGTTCTAGTTGCGCGAGGTTCAATTTGGGTCACATGGTGAATCCGGAGGGGATTATGGTGGATCCGGTGAAGGTGGAAGTGGTGATGCAATGGAGGTCTCCAAAGACGCCATCCGAGATTCGCAGTTTCTTGGGTTGGGGGGCTACTACAGAAGATTCATCCAAGACTTTTCCAAGATCGCTTCTCCACTAACCAAGTTAAACCGGAAGGATGTGAAGTTTGTATGGGGTCAAGCTCAATAGAAGGCGTTCGAAGAATTGAAGATGAGATTGACTCAAGCTCCTGTTCTGTCATTACCTGATGGAAGTAAAGATCTGGTGGTTTTCTGATGTTCCTACTCGGGGTTTGGGTGTGGTTTATGCAAAGGGGAAAGGTTATAGCCTACACATCTCGACAGTTGAAAGTTCATGGGGTAATTACCTACTCATGACTTGGAGCTAGCAGAAGTGGTCTTTACGTTAAAGATTTGGAGGCACTACCTGTATGGGATGAAGTGCACCATATTCACTGACCATAAGAGCTTGAAGTATTTCTTCGAGTAGAAGGATTTGAATATGAGGCAGAGACATGGTTGGAGCTCATAAAAGACTATGATTGTCAGATCCATTACCATTCGGGCAAGGCCCAACGTGGTGGCGGACGCCCTTAGCCGAAAGGAGAGACTCGAGCCGATTCAGGTAAAAGCGTACTAGTTGATTATGACCTCTGATGTGATGAAGCAAGTCAAGGAGTTTCAAGATGAGGCATTAAAGAAGATCATCTTAACTCCGAAAGAATGAGAGGCCTGGTCGCAGAGATGGGTGAAAATACATTCGTGTTAGAACCCGGTTTGGACGAATGTAGATTCCATGTTTTGGGATCTACAGGGGAAGATTATGGATGAAGCTCACAAGACTCGATACTGATTCATCCCGGTGCTACAAAGATGTACAAGACATGAAGAAAGACTATTGGTGGCCCGGGTATGAAGCGTGACGTGTGGAGTATGTGAGTAAGTGCCTTACTTGTTTACAAGTGAAGGCCGAGCATCAAAAGCCGTATGGAAAGATTCAACCTTTGGATATACCGGAATGGAAGTGGGACAACATCACCATGATTTTATTAGAAGCCTGCCGCGTAATCTCGAAAGGGTATGATGCTATATGGGTGATTGTGACCACTTGACGAAGAGTGCTCACTTCCTACCGATGCGCGAGACATATTCATCCGAGAGGTTAGCGGATCTTTCATTAAGGAGATTGTGACTCGTCACGGTGTGCCGGTGTCTATTGCGTTTGATCGTGACACCCGGTTTACATTCAAATTCTGGAAGAAATTCCACGATGCGATGGGTACGGGGTTACAATCAGCACGGCTTATCATCCCTAGACTGATGGTCAGTCAGAAAGGACCATTCAGACATTGGAGGAAATGCTTCGGTCATGTGTTATTGATTTTAGGGAAGTTGGGATGACCACTTACCGTTAGCTGAATTCTCAAACAATAACAGCTATCATGCCAGCATTGGTATGTCACCCTATGAGATGCTATACGGTAGGAGATGCAGAACACCCATCTATTGGGGTGACATTGGTCATAAAGAGTTAGGGAGCGTCGAGGTGATCGAGGCTACGACTGAAAAGCTCGAAAGGATCAAGGCTTCATGAAGGCAGCCAAAGATAAACAGAAGTCGTATGCTGATAAACGACGCAGGCCGATTGAGTTCCAGGTGGGTGACGGGTTATGTTGAAGGTCTCACCTTGGAAGGGGATCATTCGGTTCTGAAAGCGGGGAAAATTGAGCCCGAGATACATAGGCCCTTTCCGAATTATTGCTCGAGTAGGAGAGGTGGCTATCGACTAGAGTTGCCAGTTGAGTTAAGTGGAATTCACCCGACATTCCACGTATCTCATCTAAGGAAGTGTTTGGCAGATGAGGATATGATTGTTCCAATGGACGATATCGAAATAGACGAACGGCTCAATTATGTGCAGCACCAGTGGCGATCATCGCTCGAAAAGAGAAGAGGCTGAGAAATAAAGTGGTTCCTCTTGTGCGTGTACAGTGGAGGCACAGGAGGGGATCAGAGTCAACGTGGGAGACCGAAGAGGAAATGAGACAGCATTACCCATGCTTGTTCGAGGAATAAATGGTTTTGGGGACGAAACCTATATAAGGGGGTGGACTGTAACACCGGATATTTACTTTGAAGCCGACAGAAGAAGAAAAAGAAATAAAGTCTAAAGTTGGGGGACCAAACTTTCCAAAACGGGGGAAAAGTTGTAAATATGGGAGATTAAGAGGGGGAGGGCAGCCACATCCTCCCCACTCTTGAGAAAACCTAGCCAAAAGAGAAGAAGGGAGAAAGAAGGGAGAAAGAAAGAAAGAAGGGAGAAGAAGGAAGAAAAAGAGAGAAAAAAGGGGTTGTTCGAGTGGATCCGAGCATGAAAATCATCGAGTAGCGAGTCAACACGAAGCTCTTTTGTCTTGTTTGTGTGTGAGTTATATGACCCCTATTTTAATCGTTTTCAACTGATTTGGGGCTGGAACACATAGTAAACCCCTTTTGTATGTGTGTGGTTTGACCCATTTGGGTCTGATTGCGTGTGGTGGTTTTAAAGTATGTTTTGGACTGGTGTGTGCTTGAAGGTGTCATATTATACATTTCTAAGGTTTAGGAGGGTGATTTGGGCTTAGAATGGGTTTGGATGAGATTGGAGGTCAAAAATGGTAGATTGGGTTCGGGAGGACTGCATTCTGCACCAGTTAGGGCTGGGCGACCGATTGGAGGCCATACGGCCGACTGGAGGGCGATTGGGGTTCAGTCGCACGATTGAGGTTCAGTCACACGACTGGGGGTCCAGTCGCATGGGGAGTCATGCGATTGAGGGTCCAGTCGCATAGGTGCTCATTCGCATGGGTCCAATCGCATGAGGTCCATTCGCATAGTGTGCATTCACACGATTGAGAGTCCATTTGCACGATTGGGTGTTATTCCAATTGCATGGTGTTCAGTCGCATGGAGGCCATGCGGCTGAAGGGTTGCCCATTCGCCCAAACAGGGCTGTGTTGCACCCGAGGACGAACATAGTTAGAGTACTGACTTTCGGGGAAAGTGCAGATGTAAGTTTTGATGTGGAAGTTCCCGTAGGACACATAAGATGATCGTGGGGATCATAGAAGTTACGTAGGGCATGATAATGATGATGTTGCATGTTTATGCATGATGTATGTTATGTATGTATGATGATGCCCTGTATAGTAATGCTATAGTGAATATTGATGTTCCTTATTATGATGTATGTTTATCTTTCCCGTGGCTTTACGTGTTATGTTAATGAATGAAACTAAGTATTATGTAACGTAAAATGAAGATAATGAAGGAGGAACATGATGAATGATGCATTACATATAAAGAATGAGAGTAAGAAAGACTTGCAGCAAATAAAGGAGGTGAGCGACCTTGTTGTTGCAACAGACTCGAAATGGAATCCTTGTCTTGTGACCTCAGTAATCGTGGCTGTGTGCTACGAAGAGGGTAAAATCCTGACACTGGGATTAACCATTGTATAGAACCATCACTGCATATCCTAGGTACGTGGCCAGGAGGGTGCGGTGCGCCGATATAGAAGGTCTATAATAGGCCTAGGCCCAGTACCACGATACAGAAGGATAATGCATGTGTCAATGGTACCCCTAAAACTCTACCTTAGGTGTTGTGGCCAGGAGGTGCGATGCACCGTTAATAGCAGGTCTATGATAAGCCTAGGTCCAGTACCACGATACAGAAAGGTAAGGTTTATGGGTGAAGTAAAGAAAAGAAGTAAAGATGAAAGAGTAAGAAAGTTAAAGATGTACAAAGAATGAATGAAAGTTAAGGAATGAATGAATGAAAGTAATGAACAGAAGAGTATAATGATAAAGTATGAAACGGGATCCTTGCCACTCGACCTCCGTAATCATGGTTGCGTGCCGTGAAGAGAGTAAAGTGTGACAACATCTATATAGAAACAAAGATAACGAGTGATGAAGATAATAATGATATTATCTATGTGTACGTATGATGTGTGATAGCATTAAGGTAAAGAAAAGTTTTAATGAAAGTAAAGTACGTTTTATTATAAAACTAGAACTTACTCACAACGCTGACTTTTATGTGTTTCAAGTTGGCAGGTAAAGTTGCTGAGGATGGCACGAGGCGGCTACTCAGCTCTTTTGGGATGGCATTCTTTTGTTAACGCTTTTGTATGTAATGCAAACAAACGATATTTGTAATGAGTGTTGTATTACTTTGCAAAAGCACTTATAGTAAAATGAAAAGTTATTTCATAGTTTTCGCTGCATGCTTTTTGTAAAGTATATATAATGATGTGTTTTAAGTGCGATGATGACCAGAACGGGGCCTTACAAGGGTGCGCGCGGCCCTATGGCAGCAGTGGGGTCGGGTGGTGTTGGTGGTCAGGTGGTGATTTGGGTTCATAATGATGGTCCATATTTTTGCAAGGGTAGCCGAGAGTCACAATAGGTGTATGTGTCTGTCGTTGCCTATGGACATTAATTAGGTGATTAGTACATTGAGTTTTTTGCAAAACAAGTGCTTAATTAACTGGCTACTTTAATTTAGATGATTAGTACATTGAGTTTGGCAAAATATAGAATCAACAAGAGTTGAATATGTATATAAATCAAGGTTTAATTTTAGGTTTTGATTTAAGGTTATGAAAAACAAGTATTTGCTATTATAAATTAACTGGCTACTTTAATTTAGGGTTTTGATTGCTAATTTTGATAATTCATCGTTGTCAACACAATTATGATGATAGATTAGAGTTGAGTTTTGAAACATAAAAATTCCATTGAATTTTGGAATGGACTCCAAGCATTTCTTGTGAGGTGTAACGACCACTAAACTCTAAAGGTAAATGTCGTTGCCCATGTAATAACTGTAATAACATCGAATAGGGTACGTGTAACGCCCAGAAATTTGATTTTTTTGAAGTGTCATGCGACTGGAGGTCCAATCGCATGGAGCTCAGGCGACTGAAGGTCCAGTCGCATGGTGTTCGGGCGACTGGAGTGCCCATACGCCTGGGGTCGGACGACTGAACTGTATCTTTAAGGGAGGGGGTAGCTATCTCCCCTCCCCACACTTTCAAAACTCAGTCAAAAAGAAGAGAAGAGAGAAAGAAGGAGAAAGAAGGAAAAAGAGAGAAAATTGGTGATTCGGGCTCGAAACTCGTCGAGTGGTGATTCGGGCTCGAAACTCGTCGAAACTAGAAGCTCTTCATCTTCTTCTTGTTAGTGTGAGTTCTAGGACCCGTCATTTACTTGTTTTCAACCGATTTTGGGGCTAGAACACATATAAACCCGTTTTTGAAATGTGTGAGTTTAACCCATTTGGGTGAAATTATGTGTAGCGTGTTTAGAGTGCGATTTTGGACTTGTATGTGCTTGTATGATGTCATAGTATGATTCCCTAAGGTTTAGAAGGTTGATTTGGGCTTAGAACGAGTTTAGAAGGGTTTGAAGGCCGTATGTCGTGGCTGCAGTTCGAGATGAACTTCAGTCGCTGCCCAGTTAGGGCTAGGCGACTGAAGGGCCAATCGGTCGACTGAGGGACGAGTGAGACTCAATCGCACGACTGAGGTTCAACCGCACGAATGGAAGCCTAGTCGCATAGGTGCTCAGTCGCCTAGAGCCTAATCGCACGACTGAGAGTCCAGTCGCATAGGTGCTCATCCGCATTAGTCCCATTCGCATGATGTCCAATCGCCTAGTATTCATTCGCACGATTGAGAGTCCATTCGCATGATTGGATGTTCGTTCGCATAGGTGTCCAATCGCATGATCCAGTCGCGTGGAGGCCATGCGACTGAAGCATGCCCAATTGCCCAAATAGGGCTGTTATGTACGAGGAGAAATATAGTTCATTTACTGGCCTTCGGGAGAAGAGAAAGGGTGAGTAATGATGTGATAGCCCCCGTAGGTACACGTGAGATGACCGTCGAGGCTTAGAAGTTAAGTTGGGCATGATGATGATAGTATTGCATGTGTATGCATGATGTATGAATGTAAGTATGATGTAGCTTTGTATGATGGTAATGACCGATGACTTGTAAATGTCGATGTTCCTTGATTTGATACGTGTTATCTTTCCATGGCTTTACGAGTTATGATTAAAAATGTAATGAAAATATTATGTAACGTAAAGTGAAAGATAATAAAAGAGGAACATGAAGTAAGAATGCATGCATTAATAATGAATGAGAGTAACAAAGTCTTGCAAGCAAATAAAGGAGGTGAGCAACCTTGTTGTTGCAACAGACTATGTCACACCCCAACCTAGACGGCGGAATCGTCGAAGTGTGAGAATTACGATTGTTCACAGCCACATAACGCTTATTAATTTCAAATATATTAATCAAGTTTCAATTGTAACATTACAAGTAAAAGTTCAAACAAAGATACATCTAGAATAAAAGTAACAAGATCATTCGTTTATTTCTCTAAGTCCAATCCTAAGTGTGATAAGCTTCAAAGAGTAGAACGCATACTTGGGTTATTCCTGAAACATGTTAAAAATAAAAGGTCAACATAAAATGTTGGTGAGCATTCCATAGTTTTCAATACATAGATTATATAAAAGATGGCAATTCAAGTCATAAGTTAGTGAATAAAGTGATTAGGGATGTTATGAATAATGCAACAATCAAACCTTGGCAAAGTTTTATAAGTGTCAAACGTTAAAAGTATATACGATTAGCTAAGTGTACTTGGATCAACCAAGCAGGCTTGTCAGGCCCATAGATCTATGACGTCGCCAGGCTAACAATAGTTAATGATTGTACATGTAATGCCATAACATGGTAACCACAAAGTTCAACTAACCACAACACACAAGTAAATTGCCATAAAGTTTACAAGTCTCGAATAAGTTTACAAGTGTAATGATATAAGTTAACATGTTTCACCCCAAAGTGTGAAAATAAGAAAAAGGGGTATGGAAATACTCACCTTGATATATGCATTACAAGGTGATAATAAAAGATTAAACGATGATCCAAGTATCCATTACAAGCACCTAAATATATAATTACGAGAAAAAAATTAAGGTTAACAATACGATTAACGTTCAATAAGAATTAGGTTTTTAATAGTTTTAAGGTTAATAATTGATAAGTTTAAAGTAATTATTTTCATTTTTAATCCTCTTGAAGAATTATATATGTAAATATTTTGAAATTATCTTTAAGTATAAATATTGATATGATTCACTATTAATAAAGCTTTATAATTATTTAAAATTAATAGGAATGACGTTTTAATTAATAATAAATTATTAATCTACACCTTTAATTAGTATATTTTTAAGAAGATACTATGGTAAATAAATTGTGAAATTATAAATATTTATAATCTCCACAATTATCAAGATTAATTCATAATTAAAGATAGTATAGTGTCCAATAATAAATTAATAATTTAAATTATTATTAGAGTCTATTTTTATAAAAAAAATTTATAACATTTATAATAATATTTATAAAAGTTATTAAGGTGTTTTAAATAAATAAATTTATAGAAATTAATTAGGTAACTTTTTAAGGGAGTTGTAAAACTTATTTTTATAATTTTTAAATATATATTTTTATAGGCTAAAAAGCCTTAAAAAATATGTTGCCAGGGTTCGGGACCTCAAGGTTAGCAAGGGAGACTGGAAACCGGTGAACCAAGGCATACAGCCGCGGTTTATCTCGGTTTTGAATCCTTTTAACCCAAACCAGAAGTAACCCCCCCTTTTCACCAAGAACCCTAGGTTCGTTTGGATCCAAATCGAAGCACCAATCGGTCGTGTTCATGTTGGCAACCATGGGGCTTTGTTCCCCATGTATAAGCGATCGTAAACATGTGTTTAATTACCTGGATTCATGTAAATCCGATAGAGAACGAGCACAAGAACGGGTCGCGGCTACGATGCAGTTCGTTTAGGTTGCAATTGTGATGAAAATCGAATTCGTTCTACAGAAAGCTCCGAATAGCTCACATGATGAAAGCCCTTTATCAATTTCACGTATTCAAGTCCAGATGATGATGTTCGATTGGGTTGCAGGTCGCGACCGAAGATGATGATAGAATTCGATGTTCGCGTTTGTTTCAGATGTAATTGAAAGTTGTAATCGATTGAAGATAGATATATGATTGTTTATGTGAAGTTAATTCAATTATTATTGTGGTTTAGCGCGATCGTGGCCTGTAAAGCGGCCGAAAGCGCGGGGAAGGAAACAGGGGGGTGGGGTTGGGTTTTTGGAATTTACACTAATGGTCCCTGAGGTTTACATAAGTTGCCACTTAAGTTTTAAGGTTCTGATTTAGTTTTAAATAATTTACAGATTAACCCCTGAAGTTTGAAATGTTATTTTTTATGTAAACACTTATTAATTACAAGTTTAAAGTTATAAAATTTGATTATTATTGTTAATATTATTATCATTAACATTATTGTTAATAATAATAATAATATTATTATTATTATTATTATTATTACTACTTATTTAAGATTATTATCACCTTAAATTTTATAATAATAAGTAAACATTATAACACTTATAATGTTATATTATTCGTTAATTTGTTAATCACAAAATTAATTATTAAGTATAATGATATGATGATAATTAGTTGGATTCCCCGTGTATATTTTGTATAATAATTGCATTATTATGTTCGTTTTTATCTCAGAATTCGTTTCTATTGATCAATTGTGGGTTTTGTAGGATCCCGAGCATAAAGATAGCATTTTGGAGCTTAAACGAGTCTTAACGAGATGCCGGGGTCGAGCCGAGGAGTTTGGAATTAACGAGATGCCGGGGTCGTCGAGCTACGCGCCAGCCGGAGGGAAATCCCTCGCGCTACGCGAGGGGTGGAAAAAGCTGCGAAATTACCCTTTTATCCCTCATTAACCCGTGGATCTACCCGAGATGCCACCCGACTATTTTGTCGGGTTGCGAGGTACGTCGCGTCACGCGACAGAATATGGGGAACCCCTCGCGCTACGCGACGGGTACTAAAATCGGCAAAGTTGTTTAAAACTCAAACCAAAACCCTAATTCGAGGAGGAGGACATTATTGGACGATTGGGAGCGGCTGAGGACGATCATAGGCGATTTCCAGGAGCTTGGGATCAAAGGATTGGAGATTTGGAGCTAGGAAGTGAAGATTCGAAGACTTAATCGTCCCGGTTTTTACGTTTCTCTTCTTAGTTTTCATTCCTTTGTAATCAATGACTTCTTCCATGACTTATACTTCTGTTCTGATCATGTTTAGAGGCTAAACTTCTGTAGCTTCCTAGGTTTTGATGATTATGCATGTTTAACTTAGTATTCTTTCGGTTTTTGGATTGTGCTTGTGTTTAAAGTTAATGATAATGATTTGGTTTGCATGATCAGTTGTGTACGTGTATTTAGATCTGTTCTTGTGATTGGTTTATTGCTTCACGTGTGTCTTGATGAATGTCTTTCATATAATGGATGCATGCTAGATCGTTTACCTAGGGTTTGCGGTTTCTAGATGATTTGGTAGACGTATTGAATCATTGAAGTGATTTATCTTGAATTGAACTAACTAAATATGCAACTAATCTTAATACTGTGAGGTTAATAGATTATCAGGTTGTCTTGTGTGATTGATTGCTAGGTTAGAGTCTCTGTGAGGAGTTCGGTCTAGTTCCCCTTTCATATCATAGTTTCCTGAGTCTGATTGGGCATTCCAGATCTATCCCCTTACCTTTAGGTAATGTGACACTCGCGCCGTGAGGTAGAGTGTCTATCGGGTATGTCGTTAGCTTAGTTGGAGAACTTGTGAGGGTAATCCACAAACCGGTGTTTTATCGGCTTATTAGGTCAATCTAGTTGCTTCCCTTGAAAGTGTCGAGGTTCTCTAGGCCCCTTTTAAGTTAGTATCTTCAGATCCCGGTTACACAAGTCTTTCCAAAACCGTTAGGAGAAAAGCCAGAAAAACATGTATAGGATTCTTACCTAGGTAGTGATTTCTTCTCCTGATTTAAATCTAGTCAATTCCTTATTTTCTGTCCAGTATTAGTTCTTTTAAAGTAATTTAAAACAAACCCCCCTCATTTACTTTCATTTAGTATTTTAGTCGAGTCTTAGGTAAGTTCAGTTTACGTTTTCCATACAGAAGTCTTTGGGTTCGATAACTCGGACTTAATAACTATTCTGCAGTCGACCGGTACACTGCCGGTTGTGTTGCTTAGGATCGAGTCCTAGTTTTATAAATTTAAAGCTTTTAGTGTCTAGTTAGAGTTTTATTTGTGAGTCTAATTTGGTATAGTCTAGCACACATCAAAGTTTTTGGCGCCGTTGCCGGGGACTTCTTGGCGATTGCGTTAATTGGACTTACTTGATTTAATTGCTATTTGTGCTAAGTGTTTTTAATTAGTTTGTTTTCAATTCTATTTGTTTTTATTTTATTTGTTTGAGTCAGTCTTACGGTTTTTAATTTTGTGTTTTACAGGTTTATGCCCCGCTTGAGATCACAAGGACCACCCTCGGATCAAGATTTGCAGCTTGCGTTGCCCAAATTTAAGGGTGGTACTTCTTCTCTTTCTGTTTTTGATTCTACATCTCTTCCTACAGCACCTTCTTTTATTTCTTCTGCAGATTCTAGCCCACCTAGTTCACCACACACACCTATGGCTGAGAATCAGACTGTTCATCAGCAAGCCACCAATGGCTTCACAGGAGTTAGCAATCCAATCACACTTCCTGCCATTGCTAATGATAACTCCTGGCAGATCCCATCCTACGTCATGACAGCTATATCTAATAACTGTCAATTCCATGGACGCGAGGATGAGGACGCACCTGCACACATAGGTCGCTTAGAGCGAATTGGTAGAACTTTCAAGTTGCAGGGTGCGTCTGATGATGCCATCTTTTTACAGCTGTTTCCCTTTTCACTTGCTGATCGAGCCGCCACTTGGCTCGAATCTCATGCAGCTGGTACTTTCACCACCTGGCCGGCTCTTCGTGAGCGTTTTCTTCATAAATACTTTCCGCCGGCCAAGGCATCTAGGCTTAGAGATGAGATACATTCGTTTAGGATGGAGCCCGATGAACCTTACTATCGTGCTTGGGAGAGGTTTCAAAACCTCCTTAGTCGTTGCTCCCAGCATGGTTTGTCTGAGTGGGCTTTGGTAGAAAAGTTTTACAATGGGTTGAATTATGAGACGAGAGCTAGGTTTGACACGTCTGCTGGTGGGCATCTCATGGGTAAGAAAAATGTGAATGAATGTAATGAGATGTTTGAGAGTTTTGCCCAAGCAGAACATGAGCAGCGGTCTGGAAACAGGAATTCCAGTCCTGCCACTGGTACCTCATCTCGAGGAGTTCACCATGTCACCATGGATACTAGTGTGGCTGCTGCTCTTGATAGCCTAGTTCGTGAGGTTAGAGAGCTGAAAAAGAAGGTTGATAGGTGTGAGCTATGTAGAGGTGACCATGCCACTAGTGAGTGCCCTTTGATAGGTCAAGAGCAAGCAGTTATGTAGGTAACAATTCTTATAGCTCCGGTTGGAGAAATCAGAACAACTGGCGTTCTTCAGGTGCTCCCCCAGGTTTCTCACAGAATTCTAATCAAAACCAGGGGCAGGGTAGTGGTTCAGGTGGTCAGTCAGGGCAGAATAGTGGAGATTTAAGTAGGATAGAGAATCTGTTGACTCAGTTAGTTGTTAAGG
Organism: Flaveria linearis; assembly: GCA_024085815.1. NCBI lineage: Eukaryota > Viridiplantae > Streptophyta > Magnoliopsida > Asterales > Asteraceae > Flaveria > Flaveria linearis. The sequence continues at coordinate 24,105,673 of CM044013.1, read as the reverse complement.
ATTCTAAGACGCAGCAGATTCTAGCTGAACATGATATCTTATTGAAAAATCAGCAATCAGCTTTCCTAGATCTTCAGAGGTCCGTAGGGGACATAGCTAGAAGGTTAGATGAGAGGCCCCCAGGTCAGTTGCCCGGTAATACTCAACAGAACCCGAATGCACATGTTAAGGCCATTACAACTAGGTCGGGTAGGCAGTTGGATGAGGTGAGAGGCCCTATAGTTGAGGAGGTCGTGTTTGAGAAGAATGAGAGTGAGAAGGTAGTAGAGAATCCCTCTGGGGATAGTGCTGTTAGGAAACCAGTGTGTTTGAGCGTTCTCCGGTGATTGATCATTCCCGTCTCCCGTTTCCCGATAGGCTTAAGAATCAAAATATGAAAAGGATTACGGGCACTTTTTGGATTTGTTTAAACAATTGAAGGTCAATCTCCCGTTCATAGAGGTAATTAAGTGGATGCCTAGGTATGCTAAATTTTTGAAAGACCTTTTGAAGAATAAAAGCAAACTAGGTGAAATTTCGAGTGTTTCCTTGTCGGGTGAGTGTTCTGCGGTGGTCATGAACCAACTACCGGAGAAATTGGCAGATCCCGGGGTCTTCACAATCCCGTGTCTGTTTGGTAGTGAGGTTCAATGCCACGCGTTGGCGGATTTAGGAGCTAGTATTAACCTTATGCCTTATTCCTTGTATGAGAAATTAGGTTTAGGTGAATTGAGTCCAACGCGTATGACACTTTCCCTTGCTGATAAATCTGTTAAGCACCCACGGGGAATTGTAGAGAATTTGTTGGTGAAAGTTGGTAAGTTTGTATCCCCGTTGATTTTGTGGTTTTAGACATGGAGGCTGATGAACGTGTTCCTATTATCTTAGGTCGACCCTTTTTGTGTACTGCTAAGGCAAATATTGATGTTTAAGGGTCAGATCACACTTCACGTAGGAGAAGAGAGTGTTGTGTTTGAGGTAGCCAAATCGATTAGGGGTCCTAGTATTCCGAAAGGGTCGGTGTTCTTGATCAATTCGTGTGAGGTGGATGATAGGATGATAGAGAATGAGAGAGTGTATTCGGTTGAGGAGGATGATGAGTTAGATAGAGTTGCTGAAGAGTTTTTGAGGGTATGTGAAAGTGGTGATGAGTTAGTTGATTGTGAATTTGAGAAGTTTGTGGTTGAGGATACCAATTCCCCAAGTGTGGGGATGTTAGAGTTTGATAGAGAACCGCCACCATTAGCAAAACCCAAGTGTGGGGATTCCTGTGATTTGATTGATTCTGAATTTGGTGGTTTCTTGTTTAGTGGTGAGTTTGGATGTGAGGTTGTTAGTTTCGGGGGTGAGCTGGGTCTTCATGATCCCCCATAAGTTGATTTGAGTGATGGTTTTTGGGTAGTGACCCGTTTGTAGAGTTTGTAGAGTTGGTTTTTGGTAGTTTTGTCGGTTTTTGTGTTTCGTGTGTTTTGTTTTCGTGTCTTGTTAAGTATTTGCAGGGAAACAATCTTATGGTTGCAATTTGACACATGACCGGGAGGATACCAGGTAAGTTTTCCCACTTGGTTCATGTTAATAGAGGTAATAAACGGTTGGGGCCAAAAATTTGGCTAAGGCATGAAAAATTTCGTAACTTTCTGAAAAAAATGCAACCTCGCGCTACGCGCCGGGCTGCTTGATTTCTCTCGCGTAGCGCGACGAATCTCGCGTAGCGCGAAGTGTTCATGCCTAACCCTCGCGTCACGCGAGGGATCCCAGAATTTTTGAATTGTTTTAATTTTACCTAATTTTCACCATTTCACCCATTTTTCCACCATTTTCGACCTTCTACCATCATGTCATCCATTTTTCACTTGTTCAAAGCAACTTGAATTTCATACGTGTGTTTCTCTGTTTTGTGAGTCGTTTTTGTTTTTTTTTATTGAGTCTGTTTGATGCTGTGTTTGCCTGGTAGAGTGTTTGTTTTGCAGGTTTGGAATAATTCACCCGTACTCAATCTCCATTCGGGTGAATATATCTAACAATTTTATAAGGAGGCAACCAGTGATTCCTGATCGCGAATGAAATGCTATACGATCAGAGGTTTTGGATTCAGACTCTGCACAGCTGGACACTGCTTAACCAGCTAAGTCTTTTCCAAATTCTTCTTTTTATTTATGTCTTTCTTTTAGTTTCAACATTGAGGACAATGTTTAAATTAAGTGTGGGGATAGGAAGACATGTGTCTTAGGTTTAATTTCATTGAGTCATTCTTTTAATTTTGCGTGTGTTTAGTTAATTTTATTTTAGTGTGTCTTTAAAAAAAAAAATAAAAAAAAAAAAAAAAAAAAAAAAAAAAAAAAAAAAAAAAAATTAGAAAATTTCCCTGATTTGATGTTTGCATATATTAAAAATGGAAAATGATAGGTACAGTCAGGTGTCTGGTTTTCAACTACTATATGTATGAGATAATAAATAATTGAAAGCGTGTCTGATTTGGGATGCACGGGTAGGCCCAGCCGATTTTGAAGGGTTTCATAGATGTATTCTAATCCATCTAATTAAATATTTAATTTACTATATGTGTTCTCACTAGATGGAAGTCGAAACTGTTGGAAGGTTGAAAAAGCACCACTGTAGGTTGATACCCGTTTGTATTTAAGATTAGCATAGTTGGCACACGTTATGTGGCGCCTTAGGATTCCATCTTAGTATTGTGTGAGTTTGAAAATGACAATTAGGTGCGAGAGGGCATTCAAAAACCTCTAGGCCAGTGCTTAATGATTGTGGCCTGAAGCTTATGTGCTTGACAGCTGGGATGGCGACTTGGCTGGCAACACCTCTGAGTTAGGGTCGTGATCCTGTTGTTTTTAAATCTTGCACAAAATAATAAAAAAAAGAAGACAAAGCCTATGGTGTTGCTCAAGGGGATGGTGACTCAGTGGGAAACAGCCCTCTAGGTGGAGTCTTATAAAAAAATTATATATATATATATATATATATATATATATATAAAAAAAAAAAAAAAAAAAAAGAGAAAAATATTATAGTGCAGCTTAGTTTCCATCAAAATAAGCTAGTTTTAAATACATGTGGGTATTGGGTTACAGTGGTAGAAAAATCATGGATTTTTGATTTAGTCTATGCTTCGGAGATTTGATAACAGGAATAGATACCGACTTGTGAGAATTCATGATTAATAAAATAGAATACTTGAACCTAAATGCTATACTCTTGGGGACTTGGATGATCGGTGGTTGGGTTTAAATGGACAAATATACCTTGTGATCGCGGTTAACACGTTAGTAAATTTTAATGAGTAATTAGACTTAAATGTTGGAAATCAGATTTAAACCTGACTATGATTCCATTTGCATAAGTCTTTTTCAGGGACGAAAAAGAGGTAAGTGTGGGGATATTGATATGATGATAATTAGTTGGATTCCCCGTGTATATTTGTATAATAATTGCATTATTTATGTTCGTTTTTATCTCAGAATTCGTTTCTATTGATCAATTGTGGGTTTTGTAGGATCCCGAGCATAAAGATAGCATTTTGGAGCTTAAACGAGTCTTAACGAGATGCCGGGGTCGAGCCGAGGAGTTTGGAATTAAAAGAATAAAAAATTCTGAGTTTTGGTTCTCTCGCGCTACGCGCCAGCCGGAGGGAAATTCCTCGCGCTACGCGAGGGGTGGAAAAAGCTGCGAAATTACCCTTTTATCCCTCATTAACCCGTGGATCTACCCGAGATGCCACCCGACTATTTTGTCGGGTTGCGAGGTACGTCGCGTCACGCGACAGAATATGGGGAACCCCTCGCGCTACGCGACGGGTACTAAAATCGGCAAAGTTGTTTAAAACTCAAACCAAAACCTAATTCGAGGAGGAGGACATTATTGGACGATTGGGAGCGGCTGAGGACGATCATAGGCGATTTCCAGGAGCTTGGGATCAAAGGATTGGAGATTGGAGCTAGGAAGTGAAGATTCGAAGACTTAATCGTCCCGGTTTTTACGTTTCTCTTCTTAGTTTTCATTCCTTTGTAATCAATGACTTCTTCCATGACTTATACTTCTGTTCTGATCATGTTTAGAGGCTAAACTTCTGTAGCTTCCTAGGTTTGATGATTATGCATGTTTAACTTAGTATTCTTTCGGTTTTTGGATTGTGCTTGTGTTTAAAGTTAATGATAATGATTTGGTTTGCATGATCAGTTGTGTACGTGTATTTAGATCTGTTCTTGTGATTGGTTTATTGCTTCACGTGTGTCTTGATGAATGTCTTTCATATAATGGATGCATGCTAGATCGTTTACCTAGGGTTTGCGGTTTCTAGATGATTTGGTAGACGTATTGAATCATTGAAGTGATTTATCTTGAATTGAACTAACTAAATATGCAACTAATCTTAATACTGTGAGGTTAATAGATTATCAGGTTGTCTTGTGTGATTGATTGCTAGGTTAGAGTCTCTGTGAGGAGTTCGGTCTAGTTCCCTTTCATATCATAGTTTCCTGAGTCTGATTGGGCATTCCAGATCTATCCCCTTACCTTTAGGTAATGTGACACTCGCGCCGTGAGGTAGAGTGTCTATCGGGTATGTCGTTAGCTTAGTTGGAGAACTTGTGAGGGTAATCCACAAACCGGTGTTTTATCGGCTTATTAGGTCAATCTAGTTGCTTCCCTTGAAAGTGTCGAGGTTTCTCTAGGCCCTTTTAAGTTAGTATCTTCAGATCCCGGTTACACAAGTCTTTCCAAAACCGTTAGGAGAAAAGCCAGAAAACATGTATAGGATTCTTACCTAGGTAGTGATTTCTTCTCCTGATTTAAATCTAGTCAATTCCTTATTTCTGTCCAGTATTAGTTCTTTTAAAGTAATTTAAAACAAACCCCCCTCATTTACTTTCATTTAGTATTTTTAGTCGAGTCTTAGGTAAGTTCAGTTTACGTTTCCATACAGAAGTCTTTGGGTTCGATAACTCGGACTTAATAACTATTCTGCAGTCGACCGGTACACTGCCGGTTGTGTTGCTTAGGATCGAGTCCTAGTTTTATAAATTTAAAGCTTTTTAGTGTCTAGTTAGAGTTTTATTTGTGAGTCTAATTTGGTATAGTCTAGCACACATCATATAACAAATCCTCAAGTTTCAAAACGACATAAAGGTCCTTTTATAAACTTAACAAAGTTAACCTTTTAATTAACAAAAATACGAGATGTTACAGTCTCCCTAACTTTTAAGAATTTCGTCCCGAAATTAAAAATTGATAGGATCTCAGCCTCTAATTTGATCAATTAGGTTGTATTCGCAGCGGATTTAGCACAAGAATTAGAAAATATAACAAGAACACAAGAAATTTTGCATGTAACAGTAAGTTATAGAGAGAGAGAGAGAGAGAATTCTGCAAAAAGGTGTTTTCTATAGATCACACGCTTCGGCAAGGATTACAATTAGGTCATCTTCCTTTTATAGGAGAAATGACGTCAGCTGATGTCACTTGTAGTGACATCAAACCGTTATTTTAAAAAACTAACTTAACTACTGAAGATGTCAAACAGCTGACATCTTCTTACAAAATGCTAAGTGTCAAAACTATTACAAGGACTGAAAAGAAACTACTGACAAACTACAACGACTGAAGAACATACTCTTCAGTCGTTTTACAAACTACTGAAATAGAAAACTACAACTACTGAAAAGAAAAAGCTGAAAGGAAAACCATCACAACAACTGAAGAATACTTCTTCAGCTGTTATGACAAACTCTGAAGCTTCAGTACTTGTTCTTCAGACTTTAACTTCAGATGATTCATCAGCTATAACATCAGTGGTTGTCATCAGCTGATGTCTTCAGTCTTTGTCTTTAGTCTTTGTACATCAGCTGTTGATCTTCGGTACTTCAGTCTTCAGCTGATATTCTTCAGTACTTGAGTATTCAGTACTTGAGGCTTCAGTACTTGAGTCTTCAGTACTTGAAGTCTTCAGCTGTTATACTTTAGTACTTTGATCTTCAGCTGTTGAAGTCTTCAGTCTTTGTCAAACGGCTGATGATGCTTTCAGCAGTTGTTGTGATGTCTTGTGGGACTTAGAGGTTTTTCTGATCTGGCTCATTGGTTCTTTTGGTCCAACAAACTCCCCCTGAACCAATGCAGCCAAAACCTCTAAGCTTATTATTGGTCCCACTTATTGTGGCAGAAAGATTGGTCTATTTCCTTCTGGATCAGTTCAGAAGTTGACCCATATAAGCACTGGCCTGGGAAGAGGTCTCAAGAATCTAATTGGCAAAGGATGGATGGGAACCCTGTCTTGGGGAACTGGACACAGGGCTGTTGTCCCATCCATAAGACCTACTTCCCAACTATGAGCCTGTAGGATTCTCTGGTGTAGGCTTCTAAAAACATTACTTGTTCCTCCATTGTAAGCTCCTCTGCCTCACCCTCAAACAATCCTTCAGGCCTATAGAGCTCTGAGATGTATTTGGCCTGTTTTCCATTTTGAGCTCCACAGTTGTTATAGCCCTATAGGCGAACTCATCAGGGTGATTACCCTCTAAGAACAACTGGAGCTCATTTTCCTAACATTCTCAAGCCTCTTGTAGACTAACCTTTTTAACCATCCTATTCTCCAACATCTTTTGTGGTGGGAGGTTAGCCTGATAGGCCTTCTTGAAATCTTCAATTATCTCCCAGGGTGATACTACAATGGCCAAAGTGATCACTTCATCTACAATCTTCTTTACTTGGCCATTGTATCTCAGTGGAATGTCTTTCTTAGTGATCATGTAAGACACCCTAGATCAGGCCAAATTCTCACTTTATCCTTTTCATATTGAAATGTATGCCTTAAAGTGTATAATCTCAGAGCTTGTTTCATCATATTTACTATTGATGAGGAAGCAGCATAAGCTTTATCTACTCTTTTCAACAGCTCATCATCATGTAGCTTATGCTACTGTTCTTCTTCAATCTTTACCCTCACAGTTTCCATCTGTGAGTGGGAGTGATGGGTAAAGGTTTAGCTTTAGGCAAAGATAGAACTACAGAGAGAGGCATTCTATCGTCTTCCTCATCATCCTCTTCTTCTTCTTCTTCTAGCCTCAACACCCTTCTCTTCCTCTTCAAGGGTGCATCATCGGCTATGGGTTTTGATGGTAAGGGGGTTGGTTTTGTGGGTGGTGGTTTGGTTTTGGTGTGGGAAATTGGGCAGGCTGAGCTAGCAGTTTAGATGTGAGAGAGGATTTGTTTGTTTGGCTAACTCAGTCATGTTCCCAGCACCGGCTTCACTGAAGGCTTCTATGACCAGCCCTTTTGTAAATGCTTCAGACGAACAGATCTTGGTGGTTATTGCCAAGATACTGCCCCTGGTCCATGATTTTATCTCCAGGACTGCTCTCCTTAGATACTTCGAAATGAATCTTGTCAAAGCCTCAGTCTCTCTTTTTCCTCTTGTCTATAACAAGACCATCGGTACTCAATCTCTTTCACCCCCAACTTCCTTATCTCCTGATCTAGCTCAGCAGTGGCAGTGTCAAAGCCTTGCCTGAATAGCTGATCAATGATGTTATCCATTGACCTGCTATGTTCAGCATCAGCCTCCTTGACAAGGATAGCTAGATCTTTCTCCTTCTCCTTCTCCTTTTCTTCCTTCTTTTTCTTGTATGTGACGTGAAAGTCTTTTTGACTTTCAGCCACTTTCTCCAATTCAGCTCCCTTCTCCTTCTCCTTCTCTCTTCTCTTCTCAATCTCCACCACCAACTCCCTCTCATAAACCACCTCATCCTCAACTTCTTTCTCTTTCACTTCCTCCTCTACTCTCTTTCTCTTAGCTTTCACTGAAGTCTCCCCCTTTTGGTTGGCATTGGTTGCAAGGGGTTGACTTTCAGAAAGCTTCTTCAGTACAAAAGCTTCCACCAAAGGCTGTATAGTAGAGGGAAGCCTCTCATCAAGGGTTTTGATCACAATATCTGTGATAATGGTGTGATGAGAGGCAAGGAATTTTGAAAGATAGCAGCTAATTGCTCAGGGGGGTTCTGTCCCTGAGAACTAGTGCCAGAAGCAAAGGCAGGTGGCTGAGTTTGTGGGAGTGGCTGAGTGTTTATGAGACCTTCAGGTGAAGGTGCCATCTGTAGGGTTCTTATGGTGGCAGATGGACTTGATTCTTGGGAGAATTGGGCAAGAAGCTCTTTGAGTCTACTCACCTCCTCCTCAAGAATTGTATTTTGAGCTACTACATCATAGAAAAAGCTCAGGTCATCATCAGTTGGAACTGATTCACCTGACCTCCTGATTGAATCAGGATGTACATGTGCTGAGTGTGGCTCAGTGATCACATGTGCCCCTTGTTCTTGGTTCTGGGGACTTCCAGCACCGAATTGGTTCCATCATCGGCAGTTGCCTCTGGTGAGGACTTAGAGATGGTACCAGCTTCTTCCTGTTCATGTGCTGATACAGGGGAAGTGGCAGCCTCACCAGATTATCCTATCTCCTTTGCCACACTTGGAGATGAGATAGTAGATTCCCTGTGTTGTGGGCTCTCATCAATACTTGTATCCACCCTCTCTTTGGTTGGAGTTTTCCTAATTGTGATTGGTTCCTGGGGAGAGGGTGGAGTGTTAAGATGAGTCAACACTTTTGTAATTATTAAAGTAGGGCTTTGAGGGGCGGTTGCAGTGGGAGATGGGGTAGAAGCAGTATGCACCTGGGGAGATTGGTGTGTTTCAATGGCAACCTTCTCAAGTGAGAAAGGTTCCAGATGTGTGGCTGCCCCAGAAATGGTTGCATCAGGCTCCTGTAGAGAGGATGCCTAAGCGGTTGTGGTTGGTGGAGTCGTTGTAATTGCTGGGAGAATCGTTCCAGCAATTACTTCCTGCCTTTGTTGTGCAGGGGCATCCTCAGGGGACTCATCTCCCTGAGTAGCCTTTTTGGTTTTCTTGGAGTTGGGTTTGGTGGGGACTTTGGATTTTGAGGTGGAGGTTGTGGGTTCTAGCTGCATGGGTTTTCGCAGCTTGGCAGCCTTTTTCATTGTTTGGTCAGTGTTGTGCCTGGAGTATACCTCAGGCAATACAGCCGGCAGGGACTCCAAGGCCAACAAGTCCCTCAGCATGTAGCTGGTTCTCTATTATGGCCATTATGAACCGTGGATATAAAATCCAGCGGTTAGTAAAAGGTTTTGTGGCCATATCCTTAAGTTCCAGAAAAATTATTTCAGAAAAATTTAAGTTTTGTTTCTCAAGGATAGAATACCTGCTGCCACCTTGATGACATTTGGTCCTATGAGGAGGTCTTTGGGGCTAAGCAAACATTTACCATGTGGAAGACAAGTCGTTCGGCATCATGGAAATGTTTCTTGAGCAGGGTAGAAGCATGAAGGTCACCCTGATGGTCATGGTGTGCAAAAGAAAGATCAGTGGTGCCTTTTGGATATTCGGTTGGGAAAGTGGCATCATCCAATTTTAGGGTTTGGCGGATGATTGCGGGATTGATAACCACCATCTGGTTATTGACGAACGACTGGAGATAGACCTCGGTGTCGTTCTCTCCAGTGTGCAGGGTGACGTTCGTCCAAAACTGGGTTAAGGAATCGGCATATATGGTAGGATTTATGAGAAAGGCCGTTTGGTAAGGGAAATCGACCATAAGATCAATCGAGTTATCAAACTTGGTCCAAAATGGTGATTTTGTGAGGTAGGCAACGCAGTTGTGTCTTGGCTTGAGCTGCATGGTCGCCATTAATGGGATGAGAGAGGTTTCAGAGTTTTTGAAATATTAGGTTATGAGAGAATGAAAAACTCTGAAGGTAAGGTTGGGTATTTATAAGGTATGGAAACGGCTGAAAGAAAACGACTGAAGGTTTTGGTGTTAGCCAAAATATGATTGCGCTTGATTGTATTTAATCGACAGAATCAAGTCAAACAAAACAACCAAATCCAAATGAGTGAAATATCATGATCGGGTCGACTAGGCCAGATCATGAGTGAATAGAAAATCGAAAATGTACATAGCAGTTCCCCCTGCTGTGCAAAAATGGGATATGCATTTGAAATGGATGTACGAGTTATTGTGAATGAAATCCGATACATAAATCAGTTAATAAAAGAAGAGAAAAAGATTTTATTGTATCACTTAAGTTATATAGGAATTCTTGAGCCCAAGAGTTAGGAATTTTTTGGAAAACTCTATTTATTCTGGTGTGGATGGATGGCAGGCCTATATTTCTTGGTTTTAATGGAGTTGAAATAACTCACTCAGAACGCTTTTATATTTTTCCCTCTCTTTTTTATATTATTCCTTAAGTCCCATAGGTTTGATCCCTTAGAACTATTTCGAATATTAATATAAATTACAACACAATTCTCGCCGCCTAATCAATATAATCAATATAATTATGAATATAATTGTAGTTATTCACCAAACAAAAACCTTATTGGGCAATGAAATCGTAAAACCATATGATTCGTCAGAAAAGGGGATGATAGCTACTTTTTTATGTCTAACAGGATTATAAATCACTCGTTGGATTTATTCAGGCCATTTCAAAGAGAATAGAAATAACTAGTCTTAGAATATAGTTGAACCAAAAACACCTATTTTTTTTCGAGTGATCGTGTGATAACTTTTTGTTCTCATTCATTCAAGATATTATATGAGTGAACCTATTACGAATTCAATCGTCAACGAAGAGGATTTGCCACGATTTTGAATCAGATCTATGTCCCATCTTATCTTTATCTGGATCACAAAAGGGTTAGTTACTTTTGCATGTCATTTGAACTCGATTTAGTTCAGTTTGTGAAAAATTCAGATATGATTCCCAAAAAAATCATACAAATTTTTGGCTACTACTTAGTATCGGAAATAGGTCTGAAAAAGTATCTAAAAATAAAAACTTTAAATATCTGTACCCTGTCGAAGTAAGGAACCATGGCATATATGTTGCTCTCTTGGAATAAGATCGACAGCGGATCACGAAATCTTGGTCATCTTCTCTATCTAATGAATGGGGAGTCATCTGTTATATTAATGACACCAAAAGGATTACCAACTTGATCTTGTCGCCCCTGGCAACAAACATGCATGAACCATTTCACAAAGTATGTGTCCGGATAGCAGTTGACCGTGGAGTGGTTTGTGAAATTGTGCCACTTGTTGTACCAATCTCTATTAGAACCCCCTTTACTTGTAGGAGTACATCTTGGATTTGTCAGTCATCAGTTGTTAAAACGACTGATGACTTGGTTTTAACCTTCAGAGGTTGTAAACATCTGAGGACTTGGTATTAGTCATCAGTAGTTGAAACTACTGAGACCTTGGTTTTGTCCTTCAGATGTTGCAAACGATTGAAGACTTATTGTTAGTCATCAGTAGTTATAAACTACTGAAGACATGGTTTTCATCTTCAGACGTTGTAAACAACTGAAGACTTGGTGTTAGTCATCAGTAGTTGTAAACTACTGACATCAGTAGTTGTAAACTACTAAAGACATGGTTTTGGCTTCAGTTGTTGTATACAACTAAGGACTTGGTGTTAGTCATTAGTAGTTGTAAAACTACTGAAGACATGGTTTTGTCGTTCAGTTGTTTGTTATGAAACAGCAGAAGTTGAAATCAGCTGAAGAGTAAAATTACTCATCAGCTGTTATCGTCAATTCAGTTGTTTTATGCTGACCTCAACATTTACTCATCAGCTCTTTGGCTGACTTTCAGATGTTTCATTGGCCTTCAGCTCTTATGAATATTTATTCTTCAGCTCTTGTGAACAAATGTTCATAAGATCTGATGAAATAAATTCTTCAGAGCTTGTGAACAAATTTTGCCTTCAGTACTTATGTGTAATATTACACATCAGTACTTGGGAACAAAATTTGGTCTTCAGTACTTATTTGTTTGAAAAATATACATCAGTAGTTATAACCATATCAGTAGTTGTAACTACATCAGTTGTTTACAGCAAATAATGTACTGCAGTACTTTGTTGAAGTATTTTAGTCTTCAGTAGTTATGAAAAATGCTGAAGACTAAATTACTCATCAGTACTTATTTTTGACTTTTGCATACTAATGCTCATCAGTACTTGTGAGCTGAGAGCATCAGTATTAGTCAAATTATTCTAGCTGCAGCATACCAAGCCTTAGTACCAAATTTTGAAATGTGGCACTATCTAAAGGCTTAGTAAATATGTCTGCAAGCTCATCAGCACTAGGCACAAACTTTGGATCAATCAGACCTTTTTCATAGCAATCCCTAATAAAATGATGTCTGATCTCAATATGTTTGGTCCTAGAGTGCTGGACTGGATTTTTAACAATACAAAGAGCTGAAGCACTATCCATTAGTAATGGAGTCTTAGTCTCTGTAATGCCATAATCCAAAAGTTGATTCTGAAGCCAGATTACCTGAGATGTACAACTTGCAGCAGCAATGTACTCAGCTTCAGCAATGGATGTAGCAATTGAAGTTTGTTTCTTACTCTGCCAAGAAACTAAACAATTGCCTAGGAATTGGCAACTACCAGAAGTGGATTTTCTGGTGACTTTGCACCCTGCATAGTCACTATCAGAGAAAGCAAATAATTTGCAAGAATGCCTAGTAGAATACCAAAGACCTAGTGATTGGGTAACTTGCAAATATCTAAAGATCCTTTTGACTGCAATCAAATGGGATTCTTTAGGTGCAGCCTGAAATCTAGCACAGGCACATGTTGCAAACATAATGTCTGGTCTAGAAGCTGTAAGGTACATCAAGGACCCAATCATACATCTGTAAAGGGTTTCATCAACCGCTTTACCTTTCTGATCAACATCTAGTTGTGTGGTGCTGCTCATGGGAGTAGAACAGGGCTTACAGTTTTGTAAATCAAACTTATTCAACAGATCTTTTGTATATTTGGACTGATAAATAAAGATTCCATCAGCCCTTTGTTTGATTTGCAAACCCAGAAAGAACTGTAATTTCCCTATGGCACTCATTTCAAACTTTTGCTTCATGAGCTTAGTGAATTCATCACACAACTGTGGATCAGAGGATGCAAAAATTATATCATCAACATAAATTTGAACAAGGAGCTTATGCTGTCCCACTTTCTTTATAAATAAAGTTTTATCAATGGAGCCTCTAGTGAAATTATTTTGAAGAAAGTTAGATAATGTTTCATACTAGGCTCTAGGAGCTTGTTTCAGCCCATAAAGAGCCTTATCAAGCTTATACACCCAATCAGGATGTTTATTGTCCTCAAAACCTGGTAGTTGACACACATAAACTTCCTCTTTTATTTTACCATATAAAAAGGCACTTTTGACATCCATTTGAAAAACTTTAAGATTGTGAAAGGCAGCATAAGCTAAGAACAATCTAATTGCCTCTAGTCTGGCTACAGGAGCAAAGGTTTCATCATAATCTATGCCTTCCTCTTGTGCAAACCCCTGTACAACCAGCCTGGCCTTGTTCTTAACAATTTGGCCCTTTTCATCTGTTTTATTCCTAAACACCCGTTTAGTGCCTATTGCACACTTACCTTGGGGTAAAGAAACAAGCTCCCATACTTGCTGCTTTTTGAACTGAAGAAGCTCAAGCTGCATTGCTTCAACCCATCCATTGTCTCTTAGTGCAACATGATAATTCTTTGGCTCTTGCTGACTGATGAAGAGAGCATAGAAGCAGAAATTGGACAATTGACTCCTGGTTGAAACTCCAGCATTGATATCACCAATGATTTGAGACATTGGGTGATTCTTCAGCTCTTGATAGACAATAAGATCAGTGCAAGTGTTTGTAGGACTTTCAGCAGCAACGGATGGTGATGTAGATTCTTGAAACCAAGTAGGAGATAGCAACTCAAATGAAGTAGAGGATTCAGAAATCTCATCAGCATTTGTTGTGGATGGAGCTGCTGAAGCTACAGGAGCATCAGGTTTAGTGGACTCAGGCAGATGGTCACTAAACCTGAAAAGGTGAGTACTGGCTACATCATCATCAGTACCACCAGGTGGAGAACTGTTGACAGGAACAACAGGGGGAGGTTGATAAGGAACATATTCCAGTATGTCCAGATCAAATAACTCCACAGGGTTTTATGGAATCTTGTCCTTTGGAGATTCATTGAACTTCATATGCAAAGTCTCTTCAACCATCTTTGTTCTGCAGTTGAAAACTCTATATGCCTTGCAAGTTGATGAATCACCAACAAAATACCCTGCATCCACCTTTGATGCAAACTTCTGGAGTGGATTGCTTGTGTTAAGAATGAAACAAGGATACCCAAAGGCTCTAAAGAAGGAAATCAAAGGAGCCAAATGATGGAGTACTTCATAAGGAGTCTTCATCAACCTATGATTCACTAATACTCTATTCTGCACATAGCAAGCTGTGTTGACAGCTTCAGCCCAAAAGGTCAGTGGCAATCCTGAGTTAGCCAACATTGACCTTGTAGCTTCAATAAGAGTCCTGTTCTTTCTCTTAACCACTCCATTTTGTTCAGGAGTTCTTGGAATGCTGAACTGCCTTTTGATCCCCTTTGACAGATAGAAGTCATCAAGTGTGTGATTTCTAAACTCTGTGCCATTGTCACTCCTCACACACTTGACTGGAAGGGAATACTGCTTCTCCACATATAACACAAAGTTCATAATAGCTTTGGCAGCTTCATCTTTGGAGTGCAAGAAGAAAGTCCATACAAATCTGGAGTAATCATCCACAATTACCAGACAGTATTTCTTCTTTGCCATGCTTATCACTCTGACAGGACCAAAGAGATCCATATGCAGGAGTTGCAAGCAGGCATTGGACTTTGGTTCTTCTATTGGAGGGAATGAGACTTTGTGTTGTTTCCCCTTTAAACAAGCAGTGCAGTTGTCTTCACATTTGAACTCCTTCAAAGGCAACCCTCTTAACCATGGTGTATCAGCTGATTCATGTTTTTGAGATTCACATGACCCAACCTTCAATGCCATAGAGTAGATTCTTGAGAGGAAGCCTTGGAGAATAGACAAGGATGGCCTTTTAGATCAATTTTCTTGGAAGATCTAAGGCATATACTCTTCCTGTCCTGTTGGCCTTCAGGAGAGTATATTCATCCAACACCTTGTCAATCAAACTTAGAACTTTGGATGACAGAATCCGACAGGTCTGGCTGGTGAAAAGGGCAACATGGCCTTTATCACATATTTGACTGACACTCAAGAGATTGTACTTGAGATTCTCCACATGGTTAACATTATCAAACCTTATTTCCCCATTGGAAGCAAAGCCTTTGCTGATGATATAACCTTTTGCATCATTGCCAAAAGAAACAAACCCCTTCTTTCCTTGAGAGTAGTCATTAAGAAGTGAGCTGCTTCCTGTCATATGCATGGATCCTCCACTGTCTACATACCAGATGCTTCTTTGGCATGTTGAAGAACCCTGCATTCATCACAACAAGTTAGTTAGATTTTGAGACCCAAACCTTTTTGTTTTGGGTATGTTCTCATCAACAGATGTGACACTAACTGGTTTGTTATGTGTGACAGCCTGAGGTGAAGGAGATGGTGTAGAAGAGGAATCCTTTAGCTTGGATTTCCTTTTCTGTGGTTTCAGTACAGGAGCATCTAATTGGTTGACTCTTCCCATTAGATGCTGAACCATCATAACAAGTTGTGTCTGATTTTGTGATAAAGCCTTCAGCTCATCAGACACATTAGTGCTTGCTTGTGATGGATACCTGTGTTGCACCATCTTCTTTTGAGCAACCTAGCTGTTGCCTGATTAACCCCCTCCTTCTTTTTGGATTTCTTTTTGGACTTAGGGGTTTCAGGTTTTGATGTTGCTGGTACAAACTTGGTCTCAAACTCATTTTCAATTTATCCATTTGCTTTTTAATATTCTCATTTTGTTTGAGTTTGAATCCCCTTTTATACCAGCAATCATCAGTAAGATGATTGAACAAGCCACATATTTCACATGGCTTCTTCTTCATCTTGGTTGATCATCTACTGAACAAGATGAAACTACTGAAGACTTGTTCTTCAGCAATTTGCTATCAGTACGTGCAGTTTTCTTCCTTGCAGTACTTGCTTTCCTGATATCTTCCTCAGTAGTTGTCAAACCTTTCTACCTGCAGTTTTCTTCTCTTCAGTACTTGCAGTAGTTGGGGTTTGACCTTCAGTTGTTATCACTGGCTCTCCAGTACTTTCAGTACTCTTAGAGATAACACCTGAGTTGATCAACTTTTTGATCATGTGACAGTCAGCATTTGAACCATCAGCTGTTTTAGCATCAGCTGATTGGTTTTGTGAGGAATTAATGCTGACTTCAACCTCTGATGATGCTGAATCAGATAGTAGGTCACATGATGAGAAGGATTGGTTATTGCTTTCTCCATCAGATTCTACTTCTGCTCGGAAGTAAAATCTGTAGGAGGAGCAGTGTGATTATAACCAATGCCAAACTTCACATTGGAAGCTGATTGCTTACTCAGAAGCATTTCAAAACCCTTGTAGGATTGTACCCAGCGATCACACTCTACCTGGGTAGCTGCAAGTGTTTCCTTGAGGTCTTTGTACTTCTCTAGAAGTACCTCTTCCCTAGCCTTATCATCTTTGATTTGGCATTTTAGCTTATAAATCTCATCATTTTTATCCTTAAGCACAGACTCAAATTCAGCTTTTCTTTTGGAAAGGGTTGCTCTAGCTCTAGCTCAAGATTTTTATCAATTAAAGCTACATTTGCTTCTCTAATAGATGCAAATGCAGCTATGCAAGATTCAGAACATAGCTTGGCTTTGGCCTCAGAAGATACCTGTGATGAAGCATTGGAGGATGAACCATCAGCAGACTCCAGGGCCATGAGAGCAAGGTTCCCAAAAGGATGATCACCACCATGTTGACCAGCATCTTGGAACAGTTGTTCATGACCAGACATATCATCTGGTAAACTGCTCCAGTCAACAACTCCTGGGGTGAAGAAACTGTGTTGTTGAGGTTGGGTTTGATGATGAGATTAGGAAGGTTGAGGCTCACGGAGAGCATGTGGTTGCTGAGCAGTGGGTGCTTGAACTTGACTTGGCTGAGGCATGTAGTAGCAGGGGTATGGGTATGGCATATGACCTTGAGGCACAAAGTATGCAGGTGATGCCTGAGCTGGTGATGGATGACCTGAACTGGTGGAATGTTGCCTTTTGTTCTGTGAGCTATTGCTTGGAAAGGTCACAAAGGGTGTAGAGGAGTTAGATCCAGATGATCTACACTCTCTAGCAAAGTGTCCAAGCCTATGGCACTTGTGACACCTCAACTTGATCTTGTCAAAACCAACTTTGGTTTTGCAAGAGAGACCAGGAAATTTCCTGCCAGTTCTCTTGTAGAACTTTTGAGATCTGATATTTATCATTGCCATTTGACTCAAAATATCCATCTCTTCCAGATCATCATCTGGAATGCCCTTCAAGTCCTCCATCAGAAAGCACAGGTTATCACTGCTACCTCCTGAACTACTATCAACACCAACAAAAGCATGTTCAGAGTTGGTAGAGAAATCAATATGCTCATCATAGGCACTCTCTGATGCAGCATATTCTGACTCTTGACCTATCAAGGCAGCATTGCCTGATACAAAGTCATCAGTGAGCTTGCCAGAGGTGGACAACTTCCTTTTCTGTTCTATCTCTCTCTCAAATGTAAGCAGTTTCCCATGAAGTTGGGTGAGAGATAGAGTGCTCAGATTTGCACTAGAGCGTAGGACAATGGTATAAGTGTTCCATCTCTCAGGCGGAGATCTGAGGAATCGGTTGTTCATCCGGCTATTGGAATACTCTTGTTTAACCATTTTCAGCTCAGAAATAAGACAAGAGAATCTCTCAAACTGTTGAGTCAGTGTCTCACCATTCCTATGAGAGAATGTCTCATATTGTTGGGCGAGGATTTCCCTTGTGTTTGCTAAGACCTCATCGGTTCCTCCAAATTGTTCCTTAAGAGCAACCCAGAGATCATGAGCAGTTTCATGATGCATGAGCCCAGAATAGATTTCATTAGGCAGTGCCATGGCCAGAATTCCATAGGCTTTAGCATCAATCTCAAACAGCTTAAGATCTTCATCCGAATATTGATCGGGTTTCTTCGGAACCCTCTCATTTGATTCAGGAACGCTCACCATAGGCTTGTATGGTCCATGTACCACTGACTTCCAACAACCAGCACTATTGATAGACAAGTGATGGAGCATACGACGTTGCCATATGTTATACTCACTCCTCACAAGCATCGGAGGCTTTGTTGAGGAGCCAGTATTATGAGGATGTCGCCATCTCAGATTTCAAGTAAATTCAAGGTAAACAAAACAAATCTAGCTCAAAACCACGAGAACCTCAAGTTTAATGGCCAGAAGCAGCAGAAACTCAATCTCTATAACTAATTCTTGCAAATTTGCTAATTCGATCAAATGTAGATAGCAAAAGAGCAGTTTCAATGATCAATTGTTAAATCGATCAATGATTAACCGGCTCTGATATCATTTGATAGGATCTCAGCCTCTAATTTGATCAATTAGGTTGTATTCGTAGCGGATTTAGCACAAGAATTAGAAAATATAACAAGAACACAAGAAATTTTGCATGTAACAGTAAGTTATAGAGAGAGAGAGAGAGAGAATTCTGCAAAAAGGTGTTTTCTATAAGATCATACGCTTCGGCAAGGATTACAATTAGGTCATCTTCCTTTATAGGAGAAATGACGTCAGCTGATGTCACTTGATAGTGACATCAAACCGTTATTTTAACAAACTACTGAAACTAACTTAACTACTGAAGATGTCAAACAGTTGACATCTTCTTACAATATGCTAAGTGTCAAAACTATTACAAGGACTAAAAAAAAACTACTGGCAAACTACAATGACTGAAGAACATACTCTTCAGTCGTTTTACAAACTACTGAAATAGAAAACTACAACTACTGAAAAGAAAAGGCTGAAAGGAAAACCATCACAACAACTAAAGAATACTTCTTCAGCTGTTGTGACAAACTCTGAAGCTTCAGTACTTGTTCTTCAGACTTTAACTTCAGATGATTCATCAGCTGATAACATCAGTAGTTGTCATCAGCTGATGTCTTCAGTATTTGTCTTCAGTCTTTGTACATCAGCTGTTGATCTTCAGTACTTCAGTCTTCAGCTGATATTCTTCAGTACTTGAGTCTTCAGTACTTGAGGCTTCAGTACTTGAGTCTTCAGTACTTGAGGCATCAGTACTTGAGTCTTCAGTACTTGAGGCTTCAGTACTTGAGTCTTCAGTACTTGAAGTCTTCAGCTGTTGTACTTTAATACTTTGATCTTCAGCTGTTGAAGTCTTCAGTCTTTGTCAAAAAGCTGATGATGCTTTCAGCAGTTGTTGTGATGTCTTGTGGGACTTAGAGGTTTTTCTGATCTGGCTCATTGGTTCTTTTGGTCCAACAAGAATGAAGCTTAAATGAACAGGAGTTATAATGAAATGTACAACGGCCAGTGATAGCCGTTTGATTACAGATAAGATGTTTCACTTTAGGGAATCCTTCAAGTCTCTTGACATAATATATGCCAACTTGAACTCTACGAGTGAAATACGAGACGTTTTGAGAGGAAACATTAGAAATGATGATGAGTTACCATGGTATGTTAGACTTATAATCACAACTTCCAGAATATAATTTCGTGGTAATTAAGGTGATGTCTAGAAATCAATAAAAGACCAACAATGATAAGAAAGGTTAACCGTCGAAATTTAAGAATCCCAAACGCCACCATATGAAACGACCTTAACGTATATCTTGTAAATATGTATTTCTCCTTTGACCAACCATTGGTCCAAGAATAATACGGTATACGAAGATTTTGGAATGAATTTACGACGATGATTAGGAACATTATTAAAAGCAAAATGAATCGGTTATTCAAAATAACGATCGATGTTTTAACGTCATACCACGGTATATGAATATTTGAAACAGATACAGGTCAATTTCTCGACCCATTATCTCACATGAGTCAATATGAGATTTTAGTCAATCGGTCTATAATACAGCAATTGTCATCATGACAGCTAAGATAAGAGGCACTTAGTGAATGAAAAGTTAAACAGGAGATTCACGGGAACACGGAGGTTAGGTTTTGTCATATGTGAAGGTAAGACACTTGGACACATGCCAAGTTATGTCTTTCTTTTATGCCAAACCCATGACTACAAATTACGAAATTTTATGAACCATTATATCCACATTGCAATGAGGATAGTAACGAGTCTTGTTGTTCGAACTCAAGATAGAGTTTTAAATATTTCCAAGGTTAAGGATTCAAAAGCGATTCAAGAAGTGATACAAACAATAAGAAAGGTATTTGTAACCATGTTTTGCAAGGTAACGAATTTCCAAATGCAGATTGCATACGTAATTCATCAAACCCATAAGTACAGTCGAGAACATTTGTATGTCTAGAAGGACATAATCACAAGTTGATAATGTCTTTATTTAGCAGAAAGATTGCTTAAAAAAGCTACCATCACTCAATCATGTGTTGATGATATCTCAAAATGAAAGTTGATAAGTAAGGAATAAATTGTTCCATATAGCTAGATCAAATCAAAACATGAGAATAGCGGGAAAGAAATCGATTTAAGAATTTAAATGCTCCAAGCATGGAATCAAAATCAACTTAAAGCGATCGGGTCTCCTTTCAAGTTCAGAGATCATGCTTTGGCTTGATAGATCGAAACACTAACATTGTTTCACCCGTCAAGTTACTACATGCTTCTCGTCACTTGATTACAACCATGGTAAGTTGAAGATCAAGAAATGAGAATAGTCATCAAGGTGTGGTTTTCACTCCTAACTTGATGGTGTATTCCCAAGGTATGACCACTAACTTACCAATCACAAAGTTCGATCCCAACTCATTGTTAAGGATCCGGAGAAATAAGACGAGATAACTCACCATTAAGGTAAGGGAAATCACTCCTATCTTAACGATGAAATTTTACAAAAACAAAATATAACAGGATGAACTTCTTCATCAAAATCCAGAATTTACTCCTACTTTGACGAGGTCGTTTCATTTGAGAAATACAATCCATAAAAATGAAATTATCATCAAGGTATAAAATTTACGTCTATCTTGATGATTGAGCTTCATAATAATAAGAAACAATCAAAGATAAACATTTGTCACCAAAGTACGGGTTTCAATCCTATTTTGGTGAGATCATGTCATTTGGGAAGTGCAAGTTCCAATGAGAATAATTAAAGTCAATCCTCAGGATGAGGAATTTGCCCTAATCCAGATGATGAAATTTCATGAAACACACAATTGGAAACCGTTTATCAAAACGAATAGAGATTCATCAAAGTAAGGGAATCACCCCTGTTTTGATGAGATAGAATCATTTAGGAGATACGAGTGTTCTTAGTCATAGGTTGACTTGCAAACTCTTGCATCTCCCACGGTGCAAACGGTTCAAGGTTTGACTTAACAATGAAAGGAAAAGTATATAAATTTAGAAAATTTCAAGTTACATCAATGTAACAAAAGGGAAATTATGTTTACAAAATTTAAGGTCAGAGTTCGAGGTAACAGAATTTGTTATGATGTTCAAATCTTGGATGGCTTAAATCGAGAAGACGAAATCAAGGACAAGAATGATTCAACACCATAATGAGATGTGAACATTCGATTCACAATCGAAAAGAAATACATGGACTTCTCAAGACATGAGATCAGCCATAGCCTTATTGAAGACACGCGTACTTATAAATGATCACTCATCTCAAGGGTTTCGAGTCAAGTAAATGGATTCAATGATCAAATCAGATCACCATTTACACTTTGCCTAGACAAAGTATCCCGAGATGTAGGACTTCCACCTACAGCATTGCATGTTCTTAGTTATGGGACACATCCTCAAGAGGATATGAGAACCATAAGTAACGGTTTTAAAGTTTTAAAGACCATACTGTTTAGATTCCTAATATCTTTGGGAATATTAAAATCCATGTTCACGTTGGTCAAGGTATAAAGATAGTTACATGAAACGCTCAACGTGTAACGGTGTTCAAACGTAAGAGTTGAAATGTAGGATGAGTTCAATATTAAAAGGAACATTATATAAGTTAAGAATGAGAAGATATTTAAACTTTGGTGATAAACTAGTTCAAGGATTCAAGGATTTTTTTAAGATACAGAAAGGATGGTTCCATTTGGTAACGCATACCATTGGAATCGTTGACACGTCAAGGTAATTTGACCCATTTGCCTTAGAGACTTGTGTATTGACCATAGTTTATCACTCATCCCAGAAATCCCCAGGTAAGCATAACTAGTCTCGCAATGAGATTTATACGATATGCTTGCCTTAGCCCGAAGGCCATTTGCCAGGAAATCCAGAATACAGGTGTCTATGTGTCACACAAATTTCTTTGGTTCATAGAATCAAAACCTTGATGAGATTTTCGTAGATTAGACATAGAGTCTAAGGAATTGAACCCACGATGATAAGTGTAGATTCCACATGTCGTTGAGGATAGGTTTAGGAAGTTCATTTGTCGGGGAGAGTCAAAAAGTCAAAGTTAAGTTTAGGGAGATAAGTTACAATGTTTAGGCAATCCTATGCTAAGGCATCAAATTGCATATAAAAAGGCATAGCATTATGTAGCATGCAAACCATAGGTATATTTACAAGAATATGAATATCATTCTATAAGGTTCATGCATAAGCTATAGTCTATATCACCATTTCTAATAACCTAAATCCCTATAGTTATGGGCTCTGATACCAATCTGTCACACCCCAACCTAGACGGCGGAATCGTCGAAGTGTGAGAGTTACGATTGTTCACAGCCACATAACGCTATTATTAATTTCAAATATATTAATCAAGTTTAAATTGTAACATTACAAGTAAAAGTTCAAACAAAGATACATCCAGAATAAAAGTAACAAGATCATTCGTTTATTTCTCTAAGTCCAATCCTAAGTGTGATAAGCTTCAAAGAGTAGAACGCATACTTGGGTTATTCCTGAAACATGTTAAAAATAAAAGCTCAACATAAAAATGTTGGTGAGAATTCCATAGTTTTCAATACATAGATTATATAAAAGATGGAAATTCAAGTCATAAGTTAGTGAATAAAGTGATTAGGGATGTTATGAACAATGCAACAATCAAACCTTGACAAAGTTTTACAAGTGTCAAACGTTAAAAGTATATACGATTAGCTAAGTGTACTTGGATCAACCAAGCAGGCTTGTCAGGCCCATAGATCTATGACGTCACCAGGCTAGCAATAGTTAATGATTGTACATGTAACGCCATAACATGGTAACCACAAAGTTCAACTAACCACAACACACAAGTAAATTGCCATAAAGTTTACAAGTCTCGAATAAGTTTACAAGTGCAATGATATAAGTTAACATGTTTCACCCCAAAGTGTGAAAATAAGAAAAAGGGGTATGGAAATACTCACCTTGATATATGCATTACAAGGTGATAATAAAGATTAAACGATGATCCAAAGTATCCATTACAAACACCTAAATATATAATTTACGAGATAAAGATTAAGGTTAACAATACGATTAACGTTCAATAAGAATTAGGTTTTAATAGTTTTAAGGTTAATAGTTGATAAGTTTATAAAGTAATTATTTTTATTTTAATCCTCTTGAAGAATTATATATGTAAATATTTTGAAATTATCTTTAAGTATAAATATTGATATGATTCACTTTTAATAAAGCTTTATAATTATTTAAAATTAATAGGAATAACGTTTTAATTAATAATAAATTATTAATCTACACGTTTAATTAGTATATTTTATAAGAAAGATACTATTGGTAAATAATTTATGAAATTATAAAATATTTATAATCTTCACAATTATCAAGATTAATTCATAATTAAAGATAGTATAGTGTCCAATAATAAATTAATAATTTAAATTATTATTTAGAGTCCATTTTTATAAAAATAACTATTTATAACATTTGTAAATAATATTTTATAAAAGTTATTAAGGTGTTTTAAATAAATAAATTTATAGAAATTAATTAGGTAACTTTTAAAATAAGGAGAGTTGTAAAACTTATTTTTATAATTTTTTGAATTTTTTATATATTTTTATAGGCTAAAAAGCCTTAAAAATATGTGGGAGTGCCCGGGTTCGAACCCGGGACCTCAAGGTTAGCAAGGGAGACTGGAACCGGTGAACCAAGGCATACAGCCGCGGTTTATCTCGGTTTTGAATCCTTTTAACCTAAACCAGAAGTAACCCCCCTTTTCACCAAGAACCCTAGGTTCGTTTGGATCCAAATCGAAGCACCAATCGATCGTGTTCATGTTGGCAACCATGGGGCTTTTGTTCCCATGTATAAGTGATCGTAAACATGCGTTTAATTACCTGGATTCGTGTAAATCCTATAGAGAACGAGCATAAGAACGGGTCGTGGCTACGATGCAGTTCGTTCAGGTTGCAATTTGTGATGAAAATCGAATTCTTTCTACAGAAAGCTCCGAATAGCTCACATGATGAAAAGCCCTTTATCAATTTCACGTATTAAAGTCTAGATGATGATGTTCGATTGGGTTGCAGGTCGCGACCGAAGATGATGATAGAATTCGATGTTCGCGTTTGTTTCAGATGCAATTGAAAGTTGTAATCGATTGAAGATAGATATATGATTGTTTATGTGAAGTTAATTCAATTATTATTGTGGTTTAGTGCGATCGTGGCCTGTAAAGCGGCCGAAAGCGCGGGGAAGGAAACTGGGGGTGGGGGTGGGTGTTTTGGAATTTACACTAATGGTCCCTGAGGTTACATAAGTTGCCACTTAAGTTTTAAGGTTCTGATTTAGTCTTAAATAATTTGCAGATTAACCCATGAAGTTTGAAATGTTATTATTTTATGTAAATACTTATTAGTTAAAAGTTTAAAGTTATAAAATTTAGATTATTATTGTTAATATTATTATCATTAACATTATTGTTATAATAATAATAATAATAATAATTATTATTACTTTATTTAAGATTATTAGCACCTTAAATTTTATAATAATAAGTAAACATTATAACACTTATAATGTTATTATTATTCATTAATTTGTTAATCACCAAATTAATTATTAAATATAACGAATCCTCCAAGTTTCAAACGACATAAAAGGTCCTTTTATAAACTTAACGAAGTTAACCTTTTAATTAACAAAAATACGAGATGTTACAGACTCGATACGAGATCCTTGTCTTGCGACCTCAGTAATCGTGGCTGTGTGCCACGAGGAGGGTAAAATCCTGACACTGTGATCAACCATTGTATAGAACCATCGCTGCATATCCTAGGTACCGTAGCCAGGAGGGTGCGGTGCGCCGATATAGAAGGTCTATGATAGACCTAGGTCCAGTACTACGATTACAGAAGGATGTTGCTTTTGGAAATGGTACACTTAAACTCTACCTTAGGTGTTGTGGCCAGGAGGTTATAAACCTAGGTCCAGCACCACGATACAGAAAGGTATTGTTCATAGTGATAATACCCTTAAGCTTTACCTTAGGTACTGTGACCAGGAGGTGCGATGCACTGTTATAGAAGGTCTATGATAGACCTAGGTCCAGTACCATGATACAGAAAGGTAAGGTTTATGGGAGATGTAAAGAAAAGAGGTAAAGATGAAAGAGTAAGAAAGTTAAAGACGTACAATGTACGAATGATAGTTAAAGATAGATAATGAATGAACCAATGAAAGACAGAGAATGAATTATAGTTAAAGACAGTAAACGAATGAAAGAAAGAATGAGAAAGAAGATAATAATGATATTATCTATGTGTATGTATGATGCGTGATAGCCTAAAGTAAAGAAAAGGTTTAATGAAAGAAAAGTATGTTTTATTATAAAACTAGAACTCACTCAGTAACGCTGACTTTTTATGTGTTTCCAGTTGGCAGGTAGTGTTGCTGAGGATGGCACGAGGCGGCTATTCAGCTCTTTTGGGACGGCATTCCTTTGTTGATGTTTTTGCAATGTATTATGTTGCATGTATTTATAAAACAAAATGGTATTTGTAAAGGATTCGGATAAACGGGATTACTTAAGGAATCCTCTTACTACTAAAGGTCACTATTTATGACCATTTTGTAATTGATTAACGATGTATTACTTTGCAAAAGCTTTTATGATAAAATGAGATGTCTCTTTTGAATGTTTCCGCTGCAACGTCATTTAAAATAAATTTAAATGTATGCTTTATGGGCAATGGTTGACCAGCTGTAAGCGTTCCGGGAACGGGGCCTTACAGTACGATCGAGGAACTTGAATGTCATATACACTCAAATGGTTTTTGTCAAAGTTACAAGGTACGGATACATCATGGTGAACGATATGTACAAGCGCGAGCAAGAGTACAACTCATATCTCAAACGACATGCCAGATGCGTGATGCCCTCAATGATGTTATTCAGGAGAATACTAGCACTCAACACCACTAAAAAAGGAGGGTTAAACTACCTGATGGCTTAGAAGCATTGAATATTTGACGAGACTTGTGGCTCACTAAAAAAGGAGGCAGTAAGCTTTTAAAGCCTCAACCTAAATTCTCTTTCACACCTGAAAACAGAAATCTTTTTGTAAATTCATTAAGGGAGTTAAACTACCTGATGGCTTTAGATCTAACTTCAATAAAAAAGTTACCAATAATGACAACAACATAACAGGTATGAAGTCTGATGACCATCATATAATGATGCAACGATTGATGCCTCTTGGAGTTTGGGTGTTCTTGGACCCAACTCTTTCAACACCAATAATCGAACTTTGTGCATTCTTTAAGCAACTTTATGCTTGAATCCTGATGAAGCACGACATGCTTGATGCTAAAGACAAGTTGATTATGATTTTATGTAACTTCTAGCAAATATATCCTCCAGCATTTTTTGACATAATGATTCATTTGGTTTTGCATATACCCGAGAAGGCTATTCAAGGCGGTCCTGTTTTCATGAGGTGGATGTATCCATTTGAAAGATACATGAAGAAGTTAAAAAATTATGTCAGAAACAAGGCTAGGAACGAAGGTTCTATAACGAGGGTTATGTTGCTGAAGAAGCGCTAACTTTCTGTTCAATATATCTTCGGGATGTATCGACCTAATTCAATTGCTCGGACAGAAATGAGGACACTCCAACTCCAGCACGTGAGTTGCATGTGTTCCAATCAATGTTTACACCAATTAGCAAGAGTACAACGAAAGATTTGAATCTTGTACTTTGCATGAAAGTTGAATGGTTTGTACTTAATAACAGCCCTGAGGTTGTTGCACACATCAGGTAAGTGCTCTTATTTCAAACCATCTTTTCGTAAGCTGTCTTTTCGATGATTCCAATAATATCATTAACATTTACAGTGAGTTCACTATTACCATGCTCGGGAAAGATGCGGAATCAATATTTCCTGACTGGTTTAAGAAGAAGGTAAACTCGTTATGGGTATATTTCCCAACTTATTGGAAACACTTACACCGAAATGATTTACAACTTTTTTTATTTTTATTTTTTCATATATAGATCAATAAGATGAAAGTAGCTGCTAGAGAATCACATTTTAGCCTCGAGTTACATTCTTTGGCAAATGGACCAATTTTTCAAACACTTACACTGCTTGCATAGTTAATGGTGTGAGGTTTGTGTTCACAGTCATGATACAAAGCGTACAACTCAGAACAGTGGTATTTCAACGCCTGGGCTTGAAGGAGAGACTTTTATGGCATGTTGGAAGAGATTTTGGAACTAACTTATATGTATGATTACAAGGTTGTGTTGTTTTGATGTAAATGGTTCAAAACCGATAAGCAACATTAGGTCACCAAAAATAACACAACCAGCATTTCTATTCAGTATGAGTGGTTTAAAGGAGACCAATACATTCTTGCTACACAAGCAAACCAAGTCTTTTATCTTCAAGACCCATCTAAAAACAAGATTATTGAAAGGTCGTCCAAGAGGTGAATCATTGTAAGATTTGGGACCAAGATATTATGATAGAAGTTACTGAAGATGTCATCCATGATGACAATTCGAGTGATCTTGCATTGTCTGCCAGCTTGGATGATTTGACTTATAGTAGTTTGAGTATGGGTCATGCCACCGAAGTTGAAGGGATTCCTATTCCTGCCCGTCATGATGATGCTGAGTTTATTGATGATGATGACAACGACGATCCTGATAGTGATATGTCCAATAATGAACTCGATAATGACAATGTAGCACGCAGTTATTCTAGTGATAAATATGATTGAAATGCAATCATAGTTTGTAATAATGCCTTAATTCAAATCAATATATGTATCGACTTTTGTTGTACTTTTATATTAGTAATATGTTTATCGGGTTGTATTTCTTTTGATCTCGAAAAAACTAGTTCGGATTGTTGTATTTAGATTTTCAGATGGCTGATATGGATGTTAGGGGACACGATGGTGATGGTCATGGTAATCCTCCACCGGGAGGATGGAACCCCGCTTCGGGCTATGCGACAATTATTAAGTTGTTTACTTGATTTACATTTATTTTCACATCTTGTTTACTTGTATTATTTTTTATTTGTTCACTTGAATTTGTAGGGTCATCTAATAAAAGGAAGAAGACTACAAACTTGGGTTGCGCAAACGGTGGGAAAAGAATAGCAGTAAGCCTTTCCCGATTGTTTTTGACTTTGAAGACCAGCAAACTATGAGACCGGTGGGGGATAACTAAAGTGACTTCGTAAACCTCCTCGGGGTTACTATAAGGACTAAAGTCCCACTGAACTATAAATCTTGAAAAGATGTCCCTGATGAGGCGATGACTGCCATATGGCCCCAATTGGAGGTTAAGATTGTTTAATATATTGAAACTTTAAATAATATACTTTGTTGCTAATTATTATATATAGTTTTTTTATAAATTATAGACTTATTTTAGTCTGGCACCTTATCTTGATCATCTGGGCTACAAAATCCCATTCGAGGCTGGTATCATGAAGCTTTGCATCGAGCTCTATTCTGGTGCGAAACACAGGTTCAAGTTAAATAATTTCACCAACTTGGGGGTTGGAAAATAGAGTTGCGATTCGCCAGAAGGTTCCCGAGGGCGTGACGCCTAAGATGTGGAATGAGATGGTCAATTCCTACTGCACAAAAACAATGTTCGCCGCTCGATGTGAACAAAAGTAATAGATCCCGTCACTGCTACCCAAGTTACCATGATACCAATTCTATCGTGTCGATCAGACATGACCGTGTAAGTCACTTTTAAAGCAATCATATGTATATATATAAAATTGTAATGTAAGTTTGGTAGCATGTAGTATAGGTTTCGTGCATTTTTTTGTTAATTGTTATTAAGTATACGTATTCACTTCATTTCATGTGTTACAGCGTCAGATTGATGGAAAATATCCGAGTCTAATCGAGAATTTCAAGGAGAGGTGCTCTAAAAATGGGAAAGTCCCATTGCCTCAACTTGCTCAACAACAATATGTAAGTAATCAGTTAGTTAGTTGGCTTTTGTTAGTTTTAGGTACACATGTGGCTGATTATATATGGTTGACAGTATTATTTAATTGTTTGTTTATTATTAGTTATAGGTACTTCTATTGGTTAATTTGCATAAATGACTAGATTTATATAACATTGATTATTTATTATTTTGTAACTATACAGGATAAAATGAATGACTTACTTAGCCGACAAGAAGGTGCAGCTAACCCATTGACAGAGAAGCAGATCATGGATCAGGTATTGGGTACACGTGATGGGTTTAACAGGGGTCATGGACATGTTGTACTGGTTTGGCCCGATACACTTCATCATCTTCTAGTCCAGGACCATCTACCCCACCACCACCTTTCTACATCCAAGAACAAGTCAATGAAAAGTTGACATCATCAAAGAGAAAATATACGCGCCTTGCTACTAAACTGAAAGACGTTGTAAAAGATTTGAAGGAACATGATACTTTGATTGAATTTGACTCTGATTACGAGAGCGACAGCTCCGATTAGGTTATCCCAATGTTTTTTTATGAACTTAGATCTTTTGTCATTTCTATATGTAAACCCGAATTTGCCATTTGAATGTAATCTCAAACTCTAACTAGGTTATAGTATGATGATATTGTGGTTGTATGATTGATGATATTATTGATGTTTGATGGAAATATGCAAAACAGAACATGCATTAACCCAGAAACATTCTGGGTGGGAAGCTGTATTTATAATAAAATTGCAGTGAAATTTCTAGTCATTCAACAAGGACAAAGTCTTCTTTGAAGACTTTAACAAAAACAAAGTAAAATACTAAAAAAATAATATTTAAGATACGGCAAGGATTTTATCCTCGCTGTAGGCTCAGTATTTACTATACATATATATTAACGACTTTTATACGTTTATAATACCTTTATACACGTATAATTGTATAAATATATATGTTATTTGTATTTTTATAATTACGTACTGAAAATGTTATAGTGTTGGAGCATATATTGTCATATATAGTGTGTCCGTCGCTTGACGAATAGTCTAGGCTTAATGTTATACACCTTGTAAACACATGGAACTGGGTCATTCGCAGGAGCATATGCGAATGAGACTCAGTCGTACGACTGAGCCATGCTAATGGACCAGTCGTGCGACTGAGAGATGCGATTGGGGCATTCGTAAGACTGAACCATAAGAATGGTCCAGTCGTACGATTGAACCATACGCATGGTCCAGTCATACGATTGAACCATACGCATGGTCCAATCGCACGAATGGGCCCAGTCGCATCTAATATGGGCCGAAGCCTATATATACCAGTTTCATTGTGTAGAAACTAGAGGATTTTTTGATAGTGTGCCCGGCGCCTAGGTGCTGCCGGATGAGAGGGGAGATCATGCTCGATCTTCCCTTGCCAAGAGTCTTGATTCTTAAGTTGTAACGAGCTTAAAATCGTTAGGTTTTATCAATGAAATCATTCGATTATTGTTCGTGTTATTGATTGACTTTTGGTTTATACTGTTATTTATCCTTCCGTCAAGAACGTGCTCGGATGTTTATCGATCCAGCGACTTCACAATTGGTATCAAGAACTGGGGACATGTGTTCCAACATATAGTGAGGACAAAGTCCTTGTTGTAGGGTATTTAATTACTTTTTCTCGCTGTCTTCGTTAACTATCCTCGCTATAGACATGAAGCCACGGGGCTTTAGCGAGGAATATTCAGCAAAAACATGTTCTCGCTGTACACATGTAGGGAGGACATTTGAATATTTAGCGAGGACTTTTGTCCTTGCTGAATGTCATTTTTGTTGTAGTGAATTTAAAGCTTTATTGTGTAAAATATATCATTAAAATTTATATATCAAAACACACATCAAAGAACCCAGTATCCACAGGCTTGGAGTTGGAATACCTTGACCTACGATGAATATGAAACTTTCATACCGTCCATAACCCTGACCTTGTGATAAATAGTGGTCATAGTGTAAACTAAGTGAACAAGTTTTAAAATGGAGGAAGAGGTTGTTTTGTTGGCCATGATCACAATGGGCATTGGATCAAGAAGAAAGAGGAAGGAAAAAGAGAGGCCAATGATCAACGATTGGTGGTTGTGGTCTAGCAGTGGCTAGGAGGCGGCATAAAACCTAGGATTATTCTAATATCATGTAAATTATTCAGTAATCTCTCTTGAGTAATTACATCCTCACGATACAAATACACATAAAAACATACCCTAATGTGACATTCGTCACCGAAGGTCCGTCATTTAATGTGTTCGATTAACTTTTGCCATCAGTCATTCCTCATCTCTATAACCCATCTATGTGGATATCATGATTTTTTGCTTGGTTAACCTTATGTGTGTGCTATCGTTGCTTAAATCGTCATCAACTTAAAACATTATCTAAGATTGCCCCGTTAACACTAAACGCATCATTTTTATATAAAATTATTGTCACGAATAAAACCATTTTTAAGTTTCAAATACTATTAACAACATTTTATCATTAATAAAACAAGCCTAATTACTAGCGTTTTCAATCGAAATAAAATTTGGGAACCCGGGGGCAAAGTGCAGGGACTAAAAATGACTTTTTGCAAACTTGGGATGGTATAAAAACCCCTTCCCAGCCATTTCTTCACCATCTCCTTCACTTCATCTTCTTCACCTTCTTCTCCATTTTTCTCTCGAACTAGCACAAAAATCCGTCACGTTTGTTGCGTTTTCACCGTTAAATCTTGGTTATCATCGTGAATACTTACTTCTGACAGGTAGATAACCTCGTTTGACCCATTCCTTACTCGATTTTACTTCTGCGTTTTCTAGGGTTTCGGGTGCTCGGGTTCATCCGAGCACATGAGGTCGTGTAGGCTTGTATGTTGCGTTTCTGAGTGTGCTTCTTGTTTAGACATGTTAGAATAGGTATTCTGGAAGTTCTTGGGGTGTAAAACGAGTGCCCGGAGCAGCCGGAGATTGCTCTGCACTCGGCAGTCGCGATTCTGATGTTCTTCGCGACTTGGTCTGTTCACGTGACTGAGCCGTGCGATTGGGTGAATCTCACGACTGAGTCATGCGTATGGGTGTGTCACGCGACTGAGCCATGCGATTGGGTGAGTCGTACGACTGAGTCATGCGCCTGGGTGTGTGCGATTGAGTCCATGCGAGTGAATGTGTGTGCGATTGTCGGTGAGTCGCACGACTGAAAGGCCAGTCGCACAAATGAATGTTCAATCGTACGAATGAAGCTGATTCGTGCGAATGAACGTTCAATCGTGTGTATGGAGGTTGAGTCATGCGATTGGGTCTTGCATGGTACGACTGAATGCTTAGTCGCAGGAATGAAGGTTCAATCGTACGAATGAAGCTGATTCGTACGACTGAAGGTCCATTCGTACGAATGGAGGGTTGAGTCGTGCGTCTAGTCCTGTTGTGTGACTGATGATGCGTGCATGTGAATTCTCTTTTGAATGTCTTGTGACGATAAGGTAACATTAATAAAGTGTCATAGCTTGACCACAAAGATTAAAGTCAACGCTATCAACAGGCACATACTATTTCTATTTAAAATAACCTAGTCTGATGCACGTATGTCTGCTTGTGCGTGTGTGCTACCCACGACCGAATCGAAACTGCCCAAACCTATTGACATCATCTTATGCTTTATGCTCATTATTAATGCTTGTCAGTAACTGTCAATAGGTGATTGACCGTTCATAGCATCTTGCCTTTGGAATCTTTCATCATTCGTGCTTATCATCGATTCAGTGAGTTTCGTGGCCCCTTTTCACTCATGCAAAACCTTTTAAATATTCTCAACTTGGGGGAAAAGAATGCTCACCTACTTAACTTGTTTTTCAGCAACTTCCCTAGTGGAAGTTGGCTGCTACTTTTATGAGTATCTTACCTTGTTTATCTTGTTGATTGATGCTATTTGAACCTGAACTATATGCATGTTACCACTATGTATGTTACTTAGTGGTAACATATTACTATGTGCTACTACTTGATGTTATGTGTTGATTGATGCTATTTGTGAATACTATTGTGATGGATGCATCGGCTGTGTGGTTTTTCTGTGTGATTCTTCTATGCCGATCATCCAATACAACCATTAATCCCAGTAATGGGACCTAAGAACTGGTTTAGTTGTAACCTATACGTATGCCCTGTGTGGATCTTGCTACGTCATGATAAACTTGTTATGCTATGGAAAATCTTTCAATATAACCATTAATCCCGGTAATGGGACCTAAGGACTGGTTGGTTGTAAACTATACGTATGCGCTGTGTGGATCTTGCTACGCCTTATTAAACTAATCATACCTTGAGAATACTTTCTTTACAGCCATCAATTCCCGTGGGGAACTGAACAATAGGTTTGGCTGTAGCTATTTATAACTGGCAAAACCGCCTATACATAAGTGTAGTTGCGGTAGCTCTTATTAAACCTACTTACTGCTTCCATCTTAATATCTTTTGTTACTTAAAACCTGCGAAGCTCACCAACAATTATGTTGACCGTTTTGAGCATCTCTTTTCAGGTGATCAAGGTAATTGAAGACCTGGGAGTGCTGCCTTTTAGAGGAGACCCTAGGATACATTTTTGTAAACATTAATCTTGTATTACTTAAACATGATCTTTTAAATACTTTTTCTCGAGTTGTGGGACTTTACATTACAAGTTATCCTTAATGCTTATGTGATCATTTATGTTGTGCTTATGGATATGCTATCGTGAACATTGACTATACACGACACAAGTCCCATTTGTGTTCGGGTGTCGTCATGACACGCTTGTCATCATATTTATATTGCTACTCTATCGTATACCATGTGTTATGACGATCCCGTCTAGCTCACATCCCCGTGTTTCCGCTATCAGCGGGGTATGACAGACTGGTATCAAAGCCATTGGTTATAGAGAATTAGGCAATCACACTTGACCTAGACTATAACCTAGGAACCTTCATGTAGATTTGCATGCTTAAGCTTGTGTGCATTTATATATCTCGTGTATGTGTTCCTCCTTACATGTTTGGTTATCCTTCTGTTATGTGATCTTTCACCTTGTGCTTGAGCCCTTGTGCTCGTCCCTTATGAGGTGCTTTTATTAGATCTTCCATTCCCTCTGCGCGCCAAGTTATCATAACCAATTTCGGGTATCGAGACCCGAAGAGATCTTCACAGATCATACATTGCGTTTAACCTCTGATAGTGAGACCGACCCGAGGAGGCTATGTCTGAGTCCTTTCAAGGACGTGAGATAGACAACCTCCGCAAGACTATACATGATTACATGTTTGGGCTCTCAGTTAACTTTATTGATTATTATGGATATGATATGAAGAAGGTCGGGTGTCATGTAATCGGATTAGGCATCATTCTCGGTACATCGTGGGTGTGGTGGGAACGCTGCGGGGAACCCTATATATAAACATCACCGGTATACCGAGAATATGCTTAAAATTGACTGCATGTGATCTTGACTGACTGGAACATGAAATGTTGGGACTTGATAAGTAGAGTACTTTGTATCTTAAGTGACGAAAGCTTATATGTTACCTCTTTTATGAATAGAACATGCCGCCTCGAAGATCTACCCGCAGCAATAGTAGCGAAAGTGAAGCCCCGAGGGGCAGGGGCAGAGGCAGAGGCAGAGGCAGAGGTAGTACTCCAATAGCAAATGAAGGCCTTTGGTAATACTCAAGGACTGGAAACCCTGATATGGCAGCCTTAATTGCTCAGCAATTGACTGCCCTGATTCCAACTATCGTAGCTCAGGTGAGCGACGCTCTGCAACAGCAAAACCACCCCCACGGGGATGGTGGTAATGAAAACGAGGATAATGGGAACCGACTGGAGAATGAAAGCAATCAGGAGACCGGAATGGTGGTACAGCCGGTAATGAAACTGGGTTGCTAATGCCAAACGGGGCTGTTCTTACAAGGAATTTATGGCCTGTAAGCCCGGGAATTCGATGGGAAAGGTGGGGCGATAGCCCTGACTAGATGGCTTGAGAAGATGGAGGCTGTGATTGACATCAGTGAATGCCTCGACAGCCAAAGGATCAAGTATGTTACGTGCTCACTACAGGGCAGAGCACTAACCTGGTAGAACACCCAGGTTCAAGCTAGAGGAAGAGAATCTGCGATGCAAATGACTTGGGATGAGTTCAAAGCCCTGATTACCGAGGAATACTTCCCTCTCAACGAGATGCAGAAACTTGAGCATGAATTTTGGAATCATGCTATGGGTGGCTGGGCATGCAGCTTATACTGACCGATTCCACGAGCTGGCTAGACTAGTTCCACACCTAGTCACTTCGGAATCTAAGAGGATTGAAAGGTACATTTGGGGACTCGCGCCTCAAATCCGGCAATGGTAACTGCAGCTGCTCCTCCTACAATCCAGAACGCAATTCTGAAAGTTGGCGCTCTCACTGATGAGATGATAAGAACAGGAGTATTGGGTAGGGGAGCAGAGAAAAGTAAAGAGACTGGGGAAACAAGTCGGTCTGGTACCGGAAAGTTTGATAAGAGAGCCAAAACGACCAGAAATTTTGTGGCCGTGACTCAATGGAAGAAGGAATATGCTGGGCCGCACCCGAGATGTGATAGGTGCAATCTTCATCATCCTCCAGCAGTGCCGTGTCGGGTGTGTTTGAACTGCAGACGCCCGGGGCATCAAGCAAGAGACTGCAGAGTAGCACCAAACCTGGTAGCACCCATCAATGCGGTTAACCCCGCCGGGAATGCCAGAGCTTGCTATGAATGAGGAGGCCTCGATCACTTCAGAAATATGTGCACCCGACTGAATAGGGCACCGGGTCAGCAAGGAAACAACCATCAGCAGATAATGGCCATAGCAGGTGCTCAAGGCAAGGAAGAAACCAAGGTAATGCTGCATGGGGTCGTGCCTTCGTCATTGGAGCTAATGATGCCCGTCAGGATCCGAACGTTGTCAGGGTACGCACTTACTCAATCACCACTTTGCATCTGTATTGTTTGATACTGGGCAGACCATAGTTTTATATCATCTGAGTTTGTGCAAATGCTTGATTTGAGTGCCAGTAGACTAGAAACTAGTTACTCCGTAGAAATGGCAAATGGTGGGGTTGAACTGGCAGAGGAAATTATTAAGGACTGCACTCTAATATTGGAAGACCAGGTCTTCAACATAGATTTGATACCTTTTGAGTTGGGGAGCTTTGACGTAATAGTGGGAAGGATTGGTTGTCGAAGCATGGAGCCGAGATCGTTTGCCGAGATAAAGTAGTGCGGATTCCCATGTCAGACGGGAAAGTACTCAGAATACAAGGAGAGCGACCGGGAAAGAACTTGAAGCTTATCTCCTGCATGAAAGCACGCCAAGGTCTACGGAAGCAGTGTTACGCTTTTCTGGCTCACGTGGTAGAAAAGAAGGAAGAAGAGACGGAATTGGCAGACATTCCGATTGTACGGGATTACCCAGAGGTGTTCCCTAATGATTTGTCTGGATTGCCTCCTCCACGACAGGTGGAATTCCGTATAGAGCTGGTTCCTGGAGCCACACCGATAGCAAAGACGCCGTATCGGTTAGCACCCTCCGAGATGCAGAGTTGTCCAGTCAACTACAGGAACTACTGGAGAAAGGTTTTATTCGACCGAGTCATTCACCGTGGGAGCACTGGTGTTATTTGTCAAGAAGAAGGATGGGTCGTTTCGTTATGTATCGACTACAGGGAATTGAACAAACTGACCGTGAAGAATCGGTATCCTCTCTCTAGAATCGACGACCTATTTGATCAGTTGCAAGGAGCCTCGTATTTCTCTCAGATCGACCTTCGATCTGGATATCATCAGCTAAGAGTATTCGAGGACGATATTCCAAAAACAGCATTTAGAACTCGTTACGGGCACTATGAGTTCTTGGTTATGCCGTTCAGGTTGACCAACGCACCAGCTGTCTTTATGGATTTGATGAATCGGGGTGCAAGCCTTATGTTGATAAGTTCGTGATCGTATTCATAGAGACATACTTATCTACTCTCGTTCAAAAGAGGATCACGAAGAACACCTTCGAGTAATTCTAGAACTGTTGCGGGAAGAGAAACTTTTCGCCAAATTCTTGAAGTGTGAATTCTGGCTTCGAGAGGTGAGGTTTTTGGGTCATGTGTTAACAAAGATGGAATTCATGTGGATCCCGGCAAGATTGAAGCTGTGAAGAAATGGGATACACCCCAAACCCCTCAGAAATACGGCAATTCCTAAGATTGGCCGATACTACCGTCGTTTTATTGCGAACTTTTTGAAGGTCGCACAACCGTTAACGCTGCTAACCCAGAAAGACAAGAAGTTCGATTGGGGACATGCACAAGAACGAGCTTTCCAGAAATTGAAGGAAAAACGGTGCAACGCTCCAATACTGTCCCTCCCGGACGGGACTGATGATTTTATGGTATACTGCGATGCTTCACATCAAGGATTGGGATGTGTGCTGATGCAAAGAGATAAGGTAATTGCCTATGCATCACGACAACTCAAGGTGCACGAAAAAACTACACAACTCATGATTTGGAGTTGGGCGCTGTAGTATTTGCACTCAAGATATGGAGGCATTATCTGTATGAGACCAAATGCATCATCTACACAGATCATAAGAGCCTTCAACATATTCTTGATTAGAATGAACTTAACATGCGACAGCGACGCTGGGTAGAGTTACTTAGCGACTACGATTGTGAAATCCGGTATCACCCCGGTAAAGCTAACGTGGTGGCTGATGTTGTAACACCCTCAATTTCATAATAATATATTAAGGAGGGTGCTACGAGTTGGGTTCTTATAGCCATTCAGAGATTATAAACACAGTGGAATTTTCATACGATAGAAATTGTTTACATCATTAACATTACTACAACACTTTAGTCGACATTTAAAACTCTATCAAACTCCATGTACATCTCTCCCAAACCCAACATTTAAGCCAGTATCATACACCAGAACCAAACTTTAACTTGGTGGGGCACCATCACGAACACCTCTATTATTACCTGGCATGCATAAGAAAGTAAACACTAAATCAGATAAACTGGTGAGTTCTAATAAACACCACATTTGAATAATAATAATTTATCGACGGTTATAACATCGAACAATTCACAAACATCCACTAGTCCATTTATTTGTCCCAGTATTGATATGCATATCGAATACCACAAGGTAATTATGGACCTTTTTTTATCAATTCATTTGGTGGGTCAAAACTCCACCTCGCGCGTACGGGTCAAAACTCCGTTTATAGTTGGTGGGTCAAAACTCCACCTCGCGCGTTGACGGGTCAAACTCCACCTCGCGCGTTGACGGGTCAAAACTCCGTCTATAATTGGCGTTGACGGGTCAAAACTCTGTCTATAGTTGGTGGGTCAAAACTCCACCTCGCCATTCACCACAATTTACCACTTCCAAATTCTTATTTACATCATTATTCATTTATATGCATGCCAGTGCCCGATTTGTCAAACAACACTGTCAAACAGCATTAACACATGAAATGGCAATTAGAACTCACCTTAATGTTTTCAGCAAGTGTTTACCAATCCAAATACACTAAGGCAGCTAAAACTCTCTTTCTCAATGCAAATCTACAACATAACCCTAACTTAGTCAAATCATTTCCTACAGATCACTTTATGCGATTGAGGCTATACGACTGGACTCATTCGTACGATTGAACATGCGACTAAGCTTAGTCGTACGAATGAACCATACGACAGGGGTGCGAATAAGCTAGAATAGGGTTTGTACGAATGACCTCCACGTGCGGTTGGCTCATGCGATTGAGCTTCAGTCGCACTATTGAGCAATACGACTGGCTCATCTCACGATGGGTCATGCGACTGGGCTCATTCGCCTGAAACGGATCAGCAGCTGTGTTCTTGACATATTTGATCCAAAAACTCAAGTTTTAACCATTCAAATTATGTCATATTCAAAACAGAACATATACACCTTATTTACAACCGTTTCGGATCCTTATTTCATCAAACTTCACAAAAACTAAGATCCGAATCCTTGGTTTTCAACTTAATAGAATGATTGAATCAAAAACTTAGATTTAAACTTGTTTTTGGATCAATTTCGACCATATACACAGCTTAATGTATTCAAATATCGATCCGTGCCAAGAGAGACTTACCAAAATGAAGCCGAAATCGTTGGTTTGGCAAGAACAGGGGTGTTTGGGTTCGAGAGAAGCAAGGGGATAGGGATACTGCAGATAGAAATATGCTTTTGAACGTTCTTAACCGCCTTACTTATTCTCATCTACATATTTTAGCCGCCATACTCAGTCGCACGACTGGACCCATTCGCACAACTCAATCGTGCGACTGAGCCCATACGCCTGTGATTGAGCCTCATACGCCTGTAAGGCGTACGACTGAGATTCATTCGCATGTTTATCATATGACTGAACACTATTCTTATTAATTTAAATGAATATTAAATTTACGGATGTTACAAGTCTACCCACCTTAGTTAGGGTTTCGTCCTCGAAACCTGACTAAACAAATGGGGGTAGTTTCGCCTCATCTCTTCTTCTGGTTCCTAGGTTGATTCAGATCCCTGGCGATGTGCCCACTGTACCCGGACTAAGCTAATGCTCTTATTTCTAAGTCTCTTCTCCTTACGATCTATAATGGCCACAGGTTGTTCAACATAATTGAGCTTCTCATCAACCTCAATATCATCTAAGGGTATATATTGAGTTTCATTGGCTAGACACTTGCGTAACTGAGAGACATGAAAGGTTGGATGAATAGTACTTAGTTCTTCTGGTAAGTCCAATCTATATGCTACATACCCAACTTTTTTATTATTCGAAAGGTCAATAAAACGTGGACTTAGTTTGCCCCTCTTTCTGAATCGAATAATG
Source organism: Flaveria linearis (assembly GCA_024085815.1). Taxonomy (NCBI): domain Eukaryota; kingdom Viridiplantae; phylum Streptophyta; class Magnoliopsida; order Asterales; family Asteraceae; genus Flaveria; species Flaveria linearis. Next base: position 24,065,295 of record CM044013.1, on the reverse strand, counting down.
CCTTTCCATGGAGAAACTTTTAACAAAACAAAATCCCCAACTTTAAATTCTAATGGTTTCCTTCTACGATCTGCATATGATTTCTGCCTGTTTTCGCCTCCCTAATACGATTTTTAACTACTTTGACATTGTTTCTTCAACTATTTCACTATTCCCCAATTCACGTTGCCCCATATCTCCCCACAACGAGTTCACTGCAGTTCTGCACTTTCTTCCGTACAACATCTCAAACGGGGACATCTGAAGGGTAGCTTGATAACTGTTGTGTATGAAAATTCAGCTAAAGGAAGATGACTATCCCAGCTACCTCCAAAATCAATACTACATGCCCGTAGCATATCCTCTAATGTCTGAATAGTTCTTTCACTTTGGCCATCTGTTTAGGGATGATAGGCTGTACTAAAATAAAGTTTAGTCCCCATTGCCTCATGAAACTTCCTCCAATATCTAGAGGTAAACCTGGCATCCCTATCAGACGTGATACTTTTTGGAACTCCATGTAATCTAACTATTTCTTTTGTAAAGATATCAGCTAGCCTTTCCACCGAATAGGTTTCCCGTATGGGTAAAAATAAAGCACTCTTGGTTAGTTGGTCTACCACTACCAAAATAGTATCATAACCTTTTGGTGTATGAGGTAGTTTAGTTATAAAATCCATGGTCAGATCGTCCCACTTCCAGGCTGGAATAGCTAAGGTTGCAATAATCCATATGGTTTCTGATGTTCAACTTTCACTTGGGTACACGTCAGACATTTATTTACATACTGCATCATGTTAAACTTCATTCCTGGCCACCAATAATCATGCTTCAAATCTTGATACATCTTGGTCATGCCTGGGTGAACGGAATACCTAGATTTGTGAGCTTCATCAAGTACCATATCACTAAGGCCAACGGAACCCACATTCATCCAACCTATTTTAAACACCATAACTATTTTCTTCTAAATACTTTTCCTGACCAACCATTCTTTCCTGCTTTATACTTCCTTCCTTTAGTGCTTCTAATTGGGCTTCTCTTAATTGTTGCATAAAGACAGGAGTAATTACAATTTATACCCTTAACCTTGATTGGTTCACACTTCTCCTTTCGCTCAATGTATCAGCAACCATTTGCTTTCCCGGGTGATACAGAATTTCACAATCATAATCTTTGATTAATTCCAACCTCGCCTTTGTCTCATATTCAGATCTTTTTGCTCAAAGAATACTTCAGCTCTTATGATTGGTAAAGATGGTACATCTCACTCCATATAAATAATGTCGCCATATTTTAAGAGCAAAAACTACAGCCGCTAATTCTAAATCGTGGGTTGGGTAATTAACTTCATGGGTCTTCAATCTAGAAGCATAAGCAATAACTCTCCCATTTGCATCAAAACACATCCCAATCCCTGATATGAGGCATCAGAATATATTACTAATCATCTGCACCTTCTGGTATTGCCATACTGGGGCTTGAGTTAACCGATTCTTCTTTCCTGAAAGCAACTTCTTGTTCTTTATTCCATTCATACTTAACGTCCTTTCGGGGTTAACTTTTTAACGGAGAAGCATTTTAGCAAATCTTGAATAAATCTTCTATATTATCCTGCCAGCCCTAAGAAACTACGAATTTCTAAAGGACTTTTAGGAATTTCCAATTCATCACAGCTTCAATCTTTGCAGGATCTACTAATATTCTCATCCGCATTCACCACATGGCCCAAAAATTGCACTTCCCTTAACCAGAATTCACACTTCGAGAATTTTGCATACAACTTATTCTTCCTTAATGTTTCCAATACTTCTCGAATGTGACAAGCATGATCTCCTTTGTTCTTAGAATGATCAATATCATCTATAACACAATCACCGATTTATCCAGCATCGGTTTACATACTCTGTTCATCAAATCATGAATGCAGCAGGAGCATTCGTTAATCCAAACGACATCACCAAAAATCATAATGCCCATATCGTGTACGAAAAGCTGTCTTTGGTATGTCCTCTTCTTTCACTTTAATTGATGATATCCGATCTAAGATCTATCTTTGAGAACCAATTAACCCTTGGAGTTGATCAAATAAATCATCTATACGGGGTAATGGATATATTCTTGATAGTTAGTTTGTTTAGCTCCCTATAATCTATGCACATCCTTAACTGCCATCCTTCTTCTTTACAAACAGAACAGGAGCACCCACGGTGAAGAGCTTGGTCGAATAAAGCCCTTGTCTAATAGTTCCTGCAATTGCTTCAGGAGTTCCTTCAGCTCAGCTGGTGCAAGTCTATAAGAGTCTTAGCGACAGGTTTTGCCTCAGGTATTAATTCAATCCTAAACTCAATTTCTCGATCAGGAGGTATACCTGGTAGATCTTTAGGAATAACATCAGGGAAGTCACAAACTACTGGAACATCTTCTAATTTCCTCGTCTCTTTAGCAATATCAACGACATATGCCAAAATGATTCACAAACCCCTACTTAATAATTTCTCGGCTTTGATCATAGATATAACTTTTACTACACTATCATGATTATCACCAAAATCGTCACCGAATTACCTTCTGGCGTTCGTAACCAATCATCTTTCTCTTACATATTATCTGAGCCTCAAACATAGATAACCAATCCATTCCCAATACTACATCAAAACCTCCTACTTCATCATGTGTAATCTAGCAGAAATTTACACCTTCTAATCGACAAAGCAGTCGTCTATTACTTCACTAACAACTATGAATTCATTAGAAGCAGTCTCTACTGAAAAAGCAACATCTAACTTGATGGTCTAACTTTTATTAAGGCATGGAATTTTATTGATATAAAACTTCTATTAGCCCCCGAATCAAATAAAATTCTAGCAGGTACATCATTAACAGGAAACGTACCCGACACAACATCCGGTAATGCCTTAGCCTCCTCCGTAGTCATTGTAAATGCTCTCCCCGCAATACCACTACTACCACTCGCGCTGATTTTAACTCGGTCCTCCCACGGCATGAATAGAATTGGTCCAGGTCTAAACTTTGGACACTCGGATTTCATATGTCCCATCTCACCGCATTCATGACACCGAATTTCTGGACATCTAGAAACAAAATGCCCAGATTTCCCGCATTATGACATGCTGGGTGATTCAATCTACATTCTCCCCTATGAAATTTCCCACATTTATTACACCGAGGAGGGGGACCTACAAAGCCCCTAGAATTAAACTTTCGCTTGTGGGACACTCTGTCCATATATAGGCTTAGAACTCCATGAAGTTTCCCGACGCTAATCACTTCCTCTTTCACCACAGGTTTCTCAGACTTAGCGACTTCCTCATACATGTCCGCAGCCAAATTTACCGCGGCTTGATAAGTAGAAGGAGAATTGGATTTTACTAGCATTCTCACTTTAGGGGTAGTCCCTGGATATACCTAGTAATTCTCTTCGCCTTAGGAGTTACCAAATGAGGCACCGAACGAGCCATTTCTTCAAATCTGGACGTATACTCCTTATGACTTAAACTGCCTGCCTGAAATTGTAAAAACTTAATCTCATTCTGTCCATCTTAGATTCCTGGACCCATTCAATTCAGTGGGATCTTTCATCACATTTTTTTCTCGCCTTTTGGAGAACTTTTCGATCACCAGTGCTTTAAAAGTTTCCCACGTCATCTGACTCACAGCAGTCTCGCCCATGGCTTGTTCCACTGTATCCCACCAATACAAAGCTTCTGCTTGGAACGAATGCACTGCAAAGTCCACCTTCTGACTCTTGCATCTACTAAGTTTAAACGCTGCTTCCATCTCTCGTAGCCACTTATAAGTTACTACTACATCTTTTTGGCCTTCAAACTTAGGCGGGTCCATTTCCTTAAAATGCTTATATGACACTGGTTTCTCCATTACAGGCTCAACAATAACAGGTGGAGGAGTTGGTTGGAAGATGATTCACCACCTTTCCTAAGTACTCAACATTTCAGGTAAGGTATTACGCAACACTCGGGCGACCTCATCACCTATAGCCGCCATAAGTTCATCACCTGAGATCCTAGCTTCAGGTCTAGAATTTGTATTACTGGTTTCCTCCATCTACGATCAGAATAAACCATAATCAAATAATGAGTGATACCAGATGCTGCATAAATGTAAATTGCTCATAACATTGGCCAGGTGTTATCAATTATTTACTTATTCACACCATCCTGCCTCTTCTCATTATCTTTTCACAGTTTATTTCTACTTCTATCTCACATAATACTAATCTTTAATCTAGACAATTGCTTTTATTATCAATCGGCTAAATTATCACTAACAATTAATACTCATCTACGCAATATTCCACCCCACTTCCGGTTGTAGATACTAGCACTTCCCACATTTTCAGTTAAAGTTTGAAACAATCAATTATTCAAATCTCTTTAACTAAGCTCTGATACCACCTGTAACACCCTCAATTTAATAATAATATATTAAGGAGGGTGCTACGAGTTGGGTTCTTATAGCCATTCAGAGATTATAACACGGCGGAATTTTCATACGTTAAAATTGTTTACATCATTAACATTACTACAACACTTTAGTCGACATATTAAAACTCTATCAAACTTCATGTACATCTCTCCCAAACCCAACATTTAAGCCAGTATCATACACCAGAACCAAACTTTAACTTGGTGGGGCACCATCACGAACACCTCTATATTACCTGGCATGCATAAGAAAGTAAACACTAATCAGATAACTGGTGAGTTCTAATAAACACCACATTTGAATAATAATAATTATCGACGGTTATAACATCGAACAATTCACAAACATCCACTAGTCCATTTATTTGTCCCAGTATTGATATGCATATCATACCCATAAGGTAATTATGGACCTCTTTTTATCAATTCATTTTGGTGGGTCAAAACTCCACCTCGCGCGTACGGGTCAAAACTCCTTTTATAGTTGGTGGTTGGTGGGTCAAAACCTCACCGTCACGACGGACGGTCAAACTCCGTCGTCTTAATTGGCGTTGACGGGTCAAAACTCCGTCTATAGTTGGTGGTCAAAAATCCACCTCGCCATTCACCACATTTACCACTTCCAAATTCTTATTTATTCATTTATATGCATGCCAGTGCCCGATTTGTCAAACAACATTGTCAAACAGCATTAACACATGAAAGGACAATTAGAACTCACCTTAATGTTTTCAGCAAGTGTTTACCAATCCAAATACACTAAGGCAGCTAAACTCTCTTTCTCAATGCAAATCTACAACAATAACCCTAACTTAGTCAAATCATTTCCTACAGATCACTTTATGCGATTGAGGCTATACGACTGGACTCATTCGTACGATTGAACATGCGACTAAGCTTAGTCGTACGAATGAACCATACGACAGGGGTGTGAATGAGCTAGAACAGGGTTTGTATGAATGACCTCCATTCGTGCGGTTGGCTCATGCGATTGAGCTTCAGTCGCACGATTGAGCAATGCGACTGGCTCATTCGCATGAATGGGTCATGCGACTAGGCTCATTCGCCTGAAACGGATCAGCAGTTGTGTTCTTGACATATTTGATCCAAAAATTCAAGTTTTAACCATTAAATTATGCCATATTCAAAACAGAACATATACACCTTATTACAACCGTTTCGGATCCTTATTTCATCAAACTTCACAAAAACTAAGATCCGAATCCTTGGTTTTCAACTTAATAGAAAGATTGAATCAAAACTCAGATTTAAACTTGTTTTTGGATCAATTTCGACCATATACACAGCTTAATGTATTCAAATATCGATCCGTGCCAAGCGAGACTTACCAAAATGAAGCCGAAATCGTTGGTTTGGCAAGAACAGGGGTGTTTGGGTTCGAGAGAAGCAAGGGGATAGGGATACTACAAATAGAAATCTGCTTTTGAACGTTCTTAACCGCCTTACTTATTCTCATCTACATATTTTAGCCGCTATACTCAGTCGCACGACTGGACCCATTCGCACAACTCAATCGTGCGACTGAGCCTATATGCCTGTTAATCGTGCGATTGAGCCTCATACGCCTGTAAGGCGTGCGACTGAGATTCATTCGCATGTTTATCATGCGACTGAACACTATTCTTATTAATTAAACGAATATTAAATTTTACGGATGTTACAGATGCTTTAAGCCGCAAAGAACGCGTGAAACCATTACGTACTCGAGCGCTAGGTTTGACTATTCAAACTAATCTAAAGGCTCAGATTCAATTGCACAAAATGAGGCATTGAAAGAAGAAAACCTTGCGGGAGAAGAATTCTGAGGTTGGATAAACAAATGAGTTGCAAGGAGGACGGCGTACATTACTTCGTGATCGTGTATGGGTCCCCAGATGGGAGTGTACGTACACTAGTATTGGATGAAGCACACAAGACTCGATACTCTGTTCATCCTGGTGCAGACAAGATGTACCACGATCTGAAGGAGTTGTACTTGTGGCTAGGTATGAAGAAAGATATTGCTATATACGTGAGAAAATGCTTGACATGTTCAAAGGTCAAGGCTAACACCAGAAACCATCGGGATTGTTGAAACAACCTGAATTCCCGAGTGGAAATGGGAGAACATAACTATGGATTTTATTACCAAACTCCCGAGAACGTCAAGCGGACACGACTCGATATGGGTCGTGGTGGATCGAATGACAAAATCCGCTCACTTCTTGCCTATCCGAGAAGACTATAAAATGGATAAGCTGGCAAGGTTGAACATCAAAGAGTCGTGATACGGCAAGGGGTGCCGGTGTCAATCATATCCGACCGAGACAGTTGATTCACTTCACGATTTTGGCAGATGTTACAGAAAGCGATAGGCACTCGATTAGACATGAGTACAGCCTATCACCCCCAGACAGACGGCCAAAGTGAACGACACATACAGACGCTTGAGGACATGCTAAGGGCATGTGTCATTGATTTTGGTGGCAGTTGGGATACTCATCTATCGTTGGTCGAGTTTTCCTACAATAACAGTTACCATACTAGTATTGGGTGTGCACCGTTCGAAGCGTTGTATGGCCGGAAATGTAGATTACCTGTATGTTGGGCCGAGATTAGCGAGAGTCAGTTAACAGGTCCTGAAATCATTCAAGAAACAACCGATAAGATCTTCCAAATCAAAGACAGACTTAAAGCTGCTAGAGACCGCCAAAAGAGCTATGCCGACAACCGTCGGAAGCCGCTAGAGTTTAACGTTGGGGATCGAGTGTTGCTTAAGGTATCTCCGTGGAAAGGGATCGTGCGTTTTTGGAAAGAAAGGGAAGTTAGCCCCAAGATATGTTGGACCATTCGAGATCGTAGAAAGAATAGGTCCGGTGGCGTACCGATTAAGGTTGCCACAAGAGCTTAACTGTACATGATACTTTCCATGTATCGAACCTCAAGAAGTGTTTAGTTGACGAATCACTTCACGTGCCTATTGAGGATATCAAGATTGATCAAAGCCTCCATTTTATGGAGGAACCTATTGAGGTCATGGACTGGAAGGTTAAGAGGTTGAGACGCAGCAAGATACCTATTGTTCGAGTGAGATGGAACTCTAAACGGGGCCAGAGTTTACATGGGAACGTGAAGATCAGATGAGGCTTAAATATCCACATCTATTCGAGATGATACCCTTGGACCAAGCACCAGTTGAATTTCGGGACGAAATTCCCTCAACTGGGGGATACTGTGACATACGTCACCGAAGGTCCGTCATTTAACGTGTTCGATTAACTTTTGCCATCAGTTATTCCTCATCTCTATAACCCATCTATGTGGATATCATGATTTTTTGCTTGGTTAACCTTATGCGTGTGCTATCGTTGCTTAAATCGTCATCAAATTAAACATTATCTAAGATTGCCCCGTTAACACTAAACGCATCATTTTTATATAAAATTATTGTCACGAATAAACCATTTTTAAGTTTCAAATACTATTAACAACATTTTATCATTAATAAAACAAGCCTAATTACTAACGTTTTCAATCGAAATAAAATTTGGGAACCCGGGGGCAAAGTGCAGGGACTAAAATTGACTTTTTGCAAACTTAGGAAGTATAAAACCCCTTCCCAGTCATTTCTTCACCATCTCCTTCACTTCATCTTCTTCACCTTCTTCTCCATTTCTCTCTCGAACTAGCACCAAAATCCGTCATGTTTGTTGCGTTTTCACCGTCAAATCTTGGTTATCATCGTGAATACATACTTCTGACAGGTAGATAACCTCGTTTGACCCGTTCCTTGCTAGATTTTACTTCTGCGTTTTCTAGGGTTTCGGTGCTCGGGTTCATCCGAGCACATGAGGTCGTGTAGGCTTGTATGTTGCATTTCTGAGTGTGCTTCTTGTTTAGACATGTTAGAATAGGTATTCTGGAAGTTCTTGGGGTGTAAAACGAGTGCCCGGAGCAGCCGGAGACTGCTCTGCACTCGGCAGTCGCGATTCTTTGTTCTTCGTGACTTGGTCTGTTCACGCGACTGAGCCGTGCGATTGGGTGAATTGCACGACTGAGTCATGCGTATGGGTGTGTCGCGCGACTGAGCCGTGCGATTGGGTGAGTCGTACGACTGAGTCATGATCCTGGGTGTGTGCGATTGAATGTGTGTGCGATTGAGTCCATGCGAGTGAATGTGTGTGCGATTGTGGGTGAGTCGCACGATTGAAAGGCCAGTCGCACGAATGAATGTTCAATCGTACGAATGAAGCTGATTCGTGCGAATGAACGTTCAATCGTGTGTATGGAGGTTGAGTCGTGCGATTGGGTCTTGCATGGTACGACTGAATGCTTAGTCGCAGGAATGAAGGTTCAATCGTACGAATGAAGCTGATTCGTATGACTGAAGGTCCATTCGTACGAATGGATGGTTGAGTCGTGCGTCTAGTCCTGTTGTGTGACTGATGATGCGTGCGTGTGATTCTCTTTTGAATGTCTTGTGACGATAAGGTAACATTAATAAGTGTCATAGCTTGACCACAAAGATTAAAGTCAACGCTATCAACAGGCACATACTATTTCTATTTAAAATAACCTAATCTGATATGCGTATGTCTGCTTGTGTGTGTGTGCTACCCACGACCGAACCGAAACTGCCCGAACCTATTGACATCATCTTATGCTTTATGCTCATTATTAATGCTTGTCAGTAACTGTCAATAGGTGATTGACCGTTCATAGCATCTTGCCTTTGGAATCTTTCATCATTCGTGCTTATCATCGATTCAGTGAGTTTCGTGGCCCCTTTTCACTCATGCAAAACCTTTTAATATTCTCAACTTGGGGGAAAAGAATGCTCACCTACTTAACTTGTTTTTCAGCAACTTCCCTAGTGGAAGTTGGCTGCTACTTTTATGAGTATCTTACCTTGTTTATCTTGTTGATTGATGCTATTTGAACGTGAACTATATGCTATGTTACCACTATGTATGTTACTTAGTGGTAACACATTACTATGTGCTACTACTTGATGTTATGTGTTGATTGATGCTATTTGTGAATACTATTGTGATGGATGCATTGGCTGTGTGGTTCTTCTATGTGGTTCTTCTGTGTGGTTTCTTCTAAGCCGATCATCCAATACAACCATTAATCCCGGTAATGGGACCTAAGGACTGGTTTGGTGTTATCCTATACGTATGCGCTGTGTGGATCTTGCTACATCATGTTAAACTTGTTATGCTATGGAAAATCTTTCAATATAACCATTAATCCCGGTAATGGGACCTAAGGACTGGTTTGGTTGTAAACTATACGTATGCGCTGTGTGGATCTTGCTACGCCTTATTAAACTAATCATACCTTGAGAATACTTTCTTTACAGCCATCAATTCCCGTGGGGAACCGAACAATAGGTTTGGCTGTAGCTATTTATAACTGGCAAACCGCCTATACATAAGTGTAGTTGCGGTAGCTCTATTAAACCTACTTACTGCTTCCATCTTAACATCTTTTGTTACTTAAAACCTGCGAAGCTCACCAACAATTATGTTGACCTTTTGAGCATCTCTTTTCAGGTGATCAAGGTAATTGAAGACCTAGGAGTGCTGCCTTTTAGAGGAGACCCTAGGATACATTGTTGTAAACATTAATCTTGTATTACTTAAACATGATCTTTTGAATACTTGTTCCCGAGTTGTGGGAGTTTACATTACAAGCTATCCTTAATGCTTATGTGATCATTTATGTTGTGCTTATGGCTATGCTGTCGGAACATTGACTATACACGACACAAGTCTCTATTTGTGTTCGGGTGTCGTCATGACACGCTTGTCATCATATTTATATTGCTACTCTATCGTATACCATGTGTTATGACGATCTCGTCTAGCTCGCATCCCCGTGTTTCCGCTACCAGCGGGGGTGTGACACCTAACAAAAGAGGAGAGCCAATGAAGAAAATGATTACAACAATTAATATTAATCTATTATAAATTTACCAAAAGTAATCCTCTAATGCATTTATCTTTTCAAGTCAACTAGTCTACCAAAATTTAGGTTTTGCTTTTGCCATAGTTTCATATTTGAGAACATTTTTTATTTCATTCGACTTCCTTTCCTTTCATAGCCGTTTGTATATATGTATTCTTGAATATAATCATCATATGTGTATATTGATTGCTTCCTTGATTTGATCGATGTTTGTTCGTTTTTCATACTTAGCAATGTTCATTGCTACCTTTAGACATTTAGTTTTGATCGTGTTTTAGCTTATCAGTCATGTTTTCTATGTCTTACATTATAAACCTCAAGGAATTCCCCTAATAGTCTTTCTTTCCTCTCACCACATACATATATATTATTAACTATATAAAAATAACCATACGTATTAGAGAACTTGAACACCCCTCTAGTAAGTTAAAGATGAAATACGTTTTGTTTTTGTGTCATTCCTTTCATCATTTCTACTTGGTTAACTTCTCCCATGGTACTGATGTTTTACGCTCTCTTTTGTGACTAACGTAACGCCATACGTCTTGTCTCCCTGTTGATCTTCTCTTCGGTCTTTTCTCACCATGTCGTCTCTAACCAAGTAGAGGTACGTTAGGTGACCATCATCGTTATTAACTTGACCGTACCGCTCAAAAATATAAAAAATTTCATAAACAAAGAGCAAATTTGATGGGTGTATAATACTCAAGGGACCGTTAATGAACAATCTAAAAGACAAACAAGTTTGCCGCCAGTTGGGTCCACTATTAACATTTTATCCTTCATTCGATTGTGAGGGAGGATAAAGCATCGACGCAACGAAGAAGATTCTTCAATGGCGAACCCTAGATTCGAGGTCTGATTTACCCTCTCTCTTAAATCTCTTACTTGTAAATTAACTGATGATTAGTTATTATATACTCCGATAGTGAATTTGATTTGTTGTGATGATTGTGTTGTTAAGGTGAAAAATGCGAAGATAATATTGGGTTCTTCTCGATGGCTCGTCGGAATATCCTAGAGGAAATGGGGTTTGATTTTACAGTTATGGTGAGTGATGAAATACCCCTGATTCTTATGCTACTTACCTTTTGATTGGTTAACAACAAGTTGTGTGGATTTTGTTTGGTTTCTGAAAATTGGTATCTTTGGATTTATAGCCTTGGTTAGAGTTTAAACTTAATTGATTCTTGCTTTTAAAGATTCATTTTTGTTTTAATTTTGAAGTGAAGGATGAAGCACCTAAGTGATGTGATTTCATCAGTGTTTCATTGCTTAACAATTGGGGATTTAGAGGATTGATTGATTTGGGATTTGAGTTTTAGGTTGCAGACATTGATGAGAAGAGTATTAGGAGGAAAAGCCTGAGGATCTGGTATTGGCTCTAGCCGAGGCGAAGGTATGTCCTTATCTGCGATTGTGCTCGAATGATTTGTGCTTCACGCAAGCAACATTATCTGTTTGGTAGGCATATGTTTTCTGTTCTTTTTCTTTTTCTTTTTCAAGATAAGGAGATTATCCGTTCTTTAAAGTAATGGGTCTAGGGAAACCGTTCCTCTCACTAAAATTATTGTCAACAAAAGTCAAAAACTACTGAAAGTAGTTTTCACCATGTATTATTGATGGGTTATTCACATAGTTATGCAACACCATTGATCTTATTGGAATATATTAGTATTAAAGTTTATTATTGAGCCTGCAGACCTAGTTAGGTATTTGGTTTTCTATGGTTTTCCTTATATATTGTAATCAAGTATTCAATGGAATCAATCAAATCTTCCAATATCTAACAGATCTTTAACAGATTTTTAGACTAATGTATTTATATAGGACCAAAAGAGTCAAAGTAAGACTCCTTTTTGGATCAGAAGAATGTACTCATTTGGCTTTATGGGCTAGGCATTAGGAGTGTTTTGTCGCATTAATGTGTGTGGGAAGCGGCCATAGTTTTCCATTGAACTTGTTAGCAACTCATATTATAGTATAATTTGAGTAATGTAAGCCAAGGCCAAAACTCGTAATTATAACCTGTGAAATTATAAGTTTGTGATCTGTATGGAGTGAGAATTTTGAAGCTTTTTTATACAAAAATGATCATATTGATTTGCTCTTGTAAGTGGGGTTGCCTTAGTGATTTTTCATACTTATTGGCTAAATTCATATTTTAAACTAATCAGGCTGATGCTATCATATCAAGGCTTGGAATTGAAGGTCATAAGGAGGAAAATGCACACCCCACACTGCTAATAACAGCTGACACAGTATGCCTTATTCCCATCTCTTTGATTATTATTGAAACTAAAGATAACGTATGTGTTATAAAACGTATATGAAATTTCCATGAACCATGATGCTGTTTAAGATCCTAATAACATCTGAAGAGCAATCTGAAGAAAATTTGCAGTCAACCGTTTATCAAGAATACACACATAAAACTTAGTGATATCTGATTAGTGTCCCTCACCTACATCTGATTTAATTTGAGGTGGTGGTGTATGAAGGGATGATTCGAGAAAAAACCATCAAGCAAAGAAGAAGCACGACATTTTGTCAAAGGTTGCTCAGTTACCTTGTTACCAACTATTTCTACTCCTAAAATTTTTATGTGATTCAAACTTGTAAAATCATATTTATTTTCTCGTCTTTCTTAATATCAGGAGGTTGCGCAACCGTTGTAGGATCTGTAGTCATAACTAACCTTACAACAGGGATAGAAAACGAGGATGGGATAGCTCAGAGGTATTCCTTATTCAGTTTCATCATCTCTGTTCTGCATTCACGTCTAAAACTATGTAGAAGGAACATGTTTTATTGAAGTGGTCAAAAAGGGGCATGTTTTAGCTCATCCTGAAATGGGTTGAGTCAGTTTGTCCTGCAAACATGTTTTGTCTATCTTTAATATGTTATTTCTATAATAAATATGTTAATTATGATTTTAAAAACAATGTTATTACAATAATAAACTAAAACAAACAAACAAACAAACATACCCAGTGTATCCCGCTGAAGAGCAGGGTCTGGGAGGGGTATATGGTGGCAAGTCTTTCCTCTATCTTGAAAGATAGAGAGACCGCTTCCGAAGAGACCCCCGACTCGTTAACAAAGACAATAACAATAACAATCATAATACAAAGCATACAACACAGAGGTAGATATGACATGAAGAATTAGATAATGCGCACATAAAAAAAACGGCATGTAACATCCAAAAAGGGTAGATGATGAAAACTACACCTAACGTGTGGGGTCCGGCCATATGTCACCGTATACCCTTCCCTCCCACAAAAGCCACTAAAAGTCCTTAATTTTAATTCTACGCCTCCACTCACTCCTATCCTCGATCATGTGCTCAGAAAGATGCAAGTCTATCATATCCCTCCTAATAACCTCGTCCCAAGTCAACCTAGGTCTACCTCTACTCCTCCTACCCTCTAAGCTGATGTTCTCTACTGCTCGGACAGGTGCTGCCATCGTTCTCCTCTTCACGTGCCCAAACCATCTTAATCTTCCCTCTCTTATTTTTTCTGTGATACAAGCCACCTCTAGCCTCTGGCGAAAGACGTCGTTTCTTATCCGATCCAATCTGTGTGTCCACACATCCACCTCAGCATTCGCATTTCTGCGACCTCTATTTGTCTCTCGTGCGATTTCTTTATGGCCCAACAGTCTGTGCCGTATAACATAGCTGGACGTACTGCCACTCTGTATAGTTTTCCCTTTAGTTTTGCTGGGAACCTCTTATCACACAAAATCCCTGATGCTGCTCTCCACTTGCACCATCCTGATTGTACATGGTATGCTACATCGCTGTGTATCTCTCCATCTTCCTGTACGTACGAGCCAAGGTATTTGAACCTAGACGTCCGGGGGACCGTCATGCCCTGGATACTGATTTGGTTGTCCTCTTCGGCCTCACCACTAAAGTTACAATGCATGTATTCTGTCTTAGAGCGACTTATCCTTAAGCCCCTGCGTTCTAGTGCTGCTCTCCACTGTTCTAATCTCTCGTTAAGCACCGTCTTAGATTCTGATATTAAGACAATATCATCCGCAAACAGCATACACCATGGGACTGGCTCTTGTATAGACTTGGTCATCTCGTCCAACACTACTGTGAAGAGGAATGGGCTCAATGCCGATCCTTGGTGGAGTCCTACTTCCACCGGAAGAAGTCTGTGTCTCCGACAGGTGTTCATACACACGTTTTTGCCCCATCATACATATCCTTTATTATTTTGATATACCTCTCTGGTACCTTTCTAAGTCGTAGACTTTCCCAGATGAGTTTCCGCGGCACACTGTCATAGGCTTTTTCTAGGTCAATGAATACCATATGTAGGTCTCTTTTCTTTTCTCTATATTTCTCCATTATCCTCCTTATGACGTGTATAGCTTCTGTTGTAGAGCGTCCTGGCATAAATCCAAATTGGTTTACCGCTATCTGAGTTTCTCGTCTAATTCTCGTGTCAACAATTCTTTCCCATAGCTTCATCGTGTGACTCAATAGCTTTATTCCCCTGTAATTTGCGCAACATTGGACATCTCCTTTTTTCTTATATATGGGGACTATGACACTGCTTCTCCACTGTTCTGGCATCTTTCCTGTCTTAAAGATAGTGTTGAATAAGTCCGTTAGCCATTGTAGGCCCTCATCTCCAAGGCACTTCCACACTTCAATCAGAATGTTGTCTGGCCCCACCGCCTTAGCCCTTCCCATTTTCTTCAAAGCTCTCTTAACTTCATCGACTGTGATGCTTCTACAATAACACTTGTTTTGTTGCTTCGTTTGAGTTGTTTCATCGAATTCCGTTTGTTGATTACGGTTCGTTATGTTGAAAAGGTTATCGAAGTAAGTTTTCCATCTCCCTTGATGTCTTTCTCCCTCACCAAGACCTTTCCATCCGCGGTCTTTATAAACTTCACCAATCTCAAGTCCTGTCTACTACGTTCCCTTGCCTGGGCAATCTTAAACATATCATGTTCACCCTCTTTCATCTCTAATCGCTTATACATCCTCTCGTATGTTGTGTTCTTTGCCTCTGATACAGACTTTTTCGCCTCTCATTTAGCCTCTTTGTATTTATCTTTTAGCTCTGCTCGTTCTTCCTCATTATTACAGCGTAAAAGCTCTCTAAAACTTGTTGTTTAATTCTTATCTTCTCCTGTACATCTTCGTTCCACCACCAGAATTCCTTATGACCGATTGTCCTATTTGTTGTAGTCCCAAGAGTTTCTTTAGCTGCTTGAATGACTCTAGTTGCCATAGCCTCCCACTTTTGGTTGGCATCTTCCTGTGGCCCACTCAGGTTCATTGGTATGATTTTATCTCTAAAGATGGTAATTTCGTCTTTGAGTTGTCCCCATCTGATCGTAGGTCTACTTCTCTTAGTTGGTTGGACAATTGCTCTCTTCAGTCGTAGATCTGCACCAACATGTGATGTTGAGTGACTATTGTCTGTCCCGGTATTGTCTTGCAGTCCTTCCACGAGCTACGATCTTCTCTCCTCATCAGCAGATAATCTATCTGTGTGTGTCTCCCGCCGCTGCTAAACGTAATTAGATGCGATTCTCTTTTCTTGAAAAACGAATTTATGATGCTTAGTTCATGCGCTAATGCAGAGTCAAGAAGCTCCATACCGACGTCATTCCTCAGACCATACCCAAAGCCTCCATGCACCAACGGGAAATGATCGCTGTCCTTACCGATATGCCCATTAAAATCTCCTCTTATGAATATTTTTTTTTCTCGAGGTATGTCTCCCATAACGTGATCTAAACTCTCCCAGAACTTCTTTCTTTCTGTATCCCCTAATCCAACTTGCGGTGCATACGCACTAACTACAACCACTACTTCGTCTCCTATTACTATCCTTAACAACATAAGTCTATCATCGATTCTCCTAACCTCCACTACATTATCCTGAAGTTCCTTAGCAACTAAAAAACCTACTCCATTTTTTGTTCCATCTGACCCTGAATACCATAGTTTATACCCATTACACTCCTTTGCCCTCCCACCCCGCCATCTAGTCTCCTGGAGGCACGCTATCTGACCTTACGGCTCCTTAACACATCTATTATCTCTAATAACTTACTAGTAAGGGTTCCTACATTCCACAATGCCACTCGTAATTTATAACCCTTATTCCCTGTAGTTACATCTCTCGTCACCGTACATGATCTCGGGACAACATAATGTCTCCTGTTATCTATTATACCTCACTCACCCAGCGTGACAAGAAACACCTTAAAAAAGAGGATGCCACACTAATAAAGTATAAACAAAAGCAGTCACACACGCAAGGTCAACAAAACACAGACGACACAATTAAAACCAGCAGCAGAAACAATCAGAAACAAATTTAATATATCACACCTAAGCACACAACAAGAATATGATTGTTGAACCAAAAATTAAACAATAGAAAAACTAATTAGAAACCACACAAATTGAAAGGGACACCAAAGCACCTCAACAATGAGTTAATAAATAAAACAAATGCATCAGACAAATAAATCACAAAAGATGCAACAAGATTAATGCACACAAAAAAAACACCAGTGGTCAGTCACCGGTAAATATCCAATGTCTATCCTTCTAGACCGGCCCAAATTATGCCTAACAAACAGTATAATCGTGATCTAATAATAATAAAAAGAAAGAGAACAATTCTTACAGAACTTCAAGGGCGGTGAGAGAAGAAAAATTAGAAGACTTACAGTGCACTAGGCTTTAAGATCAAAAAAGTAAGAAAAATAGAGAAATAGACTCAAGTCTCCTGAACCTTTGCTTTGTGTATAGAGCACGAACAACGGAAGTCTTTTAGGGGTTTCAAGATGATGAACCCTAGACAGCGATGAATCTGGAGTAGCAGTCACAAAGAGCCCCAGGAAAGCCTTGAGCTGTCGACGGTCGATGGCGGGTACTCACCGGAGTTCGCCGCTGCTGCCGGAGAAAGTGAAAAAAGGCGAAATAACCACGGAGAATGACGGGAAGAAGTGAAAAAAGGGAAAGAAGGCGCCGGTGTTGGAAAGCGCCGGTGAGGTGCCGGCGGTTTGTTCAAACGGTAACAAAGAAGTTTGCAAAGAGAAGTCTAGGGGTTGAACCGTTGAAGCTATTACAATAATAATAATAATAAACTAAATCTTTAAATAAAATGGCTTAGGAAGTTGTATGCAATAAAAATAGACTATGAATGATTTCAACCAGTTCGACCCATTTAACCCGTTCCCTTATCTGCCACTTTTTACCTGTTTGAGGTAAATACAACCAAATCGTTGCATTCATAAGTAAATAGATTAATATTGCCACCTTTAAGCAATAAAAGACCAACTGTTCTTTAAGACCAACTGCAAGTTGATAGAAGGTTAAACTACCATTTGGGGTCCGTGTAAAATCAACAAAAAAGGACTGAGTTTCAAGAATGTAGCACGTCGATAAAAAGACTGATTTTCTTTCTAAACCTGGCTGATTCTTCTTGTTGTGGTGCAGGTTTATTTTCACGATATACCAGATGAGGTCATCGATAGATTGGTAATGTAAAAAGAAAACAATACCCACTCCATTGCTCCATGAAAATCACGACATTTAAACAGATGAATAATCTAAAAGAAATGTTCAACTTTCAACTAAAAATGTCTTAAATAGTTAAGTTACTTAAATGACGACAATGACACGATCAATTTTGCAAGTAATATCAAAATAATATCTTTTCCCAAAAATTTTCAATTTTTCATGGTGTACAAAAGGTACAAACTCATCTGTGTGTGCATGTGGTGTTCCTTTATGCATCAATAGAAATACATTTTCATGGTTTTGATTTGGTCGGTATGGTAGATAGATGATGGGGTCTCACTTAATGTTGCTGGAGGTTTGATGCTCGAGCATCCACTAACAGCTTCCTTTGTTGACACTGTGGTTAGTATCTCCCGATCAAATTCCATTAACATACATGCATTTATGCATACAGCATAGGATATGCTCCATTAACATACATGCACACATGCAAACATCATAGGATATACAACCTTCTTATATACGGTTCTCTCATTTGTAGATTGGAACTCCTGATGGAGTTATGGGGCTTTCGAAATCTCTCACCCAGAAGTTACTAGAGGAGTCCCTCGAGTCTTAACTACCCATGTGCAAGACTTCTGAATTCTATGAATTTGAATAGCCATATGTATTTTAGCGCAGGGCATATTACCATCAAATCTGCATAACATCTAATTCATTCCCTTGTCATCTTGCTCTGTACTTGAAAATTCTTTGCATTTGGCATTAATCAGATATTGTTACTAATGAAGATTTGAAGAATGGTCCATCTTCTTCACTCTATGAAACTATAAGCACTCAAATCTACACATAAAAGCATTTGGAGATATGTTTTTATCTCTAACATGTCGAATAAGTGTACTCAAAAGATATAACCAAAAAAAACGAGTCAAACATGCCTGAAGGCTGAACATCATTACTTGTTTCGGTTTGTTGAAAGTAACTTTTGCATCATTGTTCTACCCAAAGCGTAGGGGTCAAGGGCGTGGTGATCTTACATAATCTTGTACAAACCTTATGTGGTATCTAGCTAGACCAAAGAACATCTTAATAGTTTGTGATGCCGGGAAATAGACCATTCTAAACTGACTTGATCTTGTTTCTCATAGGTGATAGTCCTGCAAGTTATATGATATGCCCGTAATATTCGATGATCTTCACCCTAAAGCCACACTTAACTCATTCTTCGCTAAGATTGAGTGGCTTTTTTTAACTTCAAAAACAACAGAGGAGATTCATTTGTTAATCATGATACCTTTTATCATCTGCACCCTTAATGTACCTTGCTCTCTTTAATATAAAATTCAATAGTATGGTACAAAAACTCAAAGTCAACTTTGACTAAGGAAGTCAACCATTGAATGTCTAGGACAATGTCACAACCTCCTAGTGGGCATTAAGGAAAAAACAGTTGAAAAGGTAATACCATGCATCTTCTAGACATCTCCACCATTGAATATTTTGCAACATATTTGTATTAAAGTCGTATACTCTGGCAAATAAGTCATTAACAGGAAACGGAACGAATTAGGAATATCCGAGTTGATTTTCACCGCGCTACGGTTTAATGAAACGAAGAAGAGTATGTTCTTCTATACGTTATGTATTAGACAATGTTTATTAGAGTTATTAGTATGAGCCTATGAACTCAGTTAGGTTTTAGGGTTTGCATTATATTCTTTATATATTGTAACCAAACGTATTAATAATATTCAATTAGTATTTTACCATCTTATATGGTATCAGAGCCTTAGGGTTCTGATTATCTTCTTCTACGCTGCACCACCACAAAAACATACAAACCCTAACCGTCGTCACCGAGTTCAAACCTTAGACAGGGCGGTGTGCCGCCACCGCTGTCGCCATGTCCCACCTCCGTCTTCTGTTTCGTTTCTTATCTTTTTTCTACTTTATGTTTAATAAAGCTTTGTTATCGATTGAGGATTCAAACCTATTACCCATATTCATTCTCTTGGTTCGTTCACGTTCATTCTCTTGGTTTGTTTCTGGATATGGCTCTCAATTTGCAGCGGTCATTATGTTTTCTTTGTTCTTTTTATTTTTTCGTTTACCGGTGTTTTAGCCTCATCAAGGACCACGATCCATGGCCACCAATCTCAAACTACAATTTGATTAAATATTTCTAATGTTTTCAGAACCGGATCGGACGTCTAGCCGGACGCCTTACTGGCTCGGTGGTCGGACCGGTCGGACCGGATTTAAACCCGGATAACGTCATATTATATATATAGTATATTATATATATAGTTATATATATAATCAAATATAAGTAATTTATATATGATTTATATATGTATTTTATAGTTATATAAAACTTAACTATATGTGTATATTTAACACACTAATTTATGGTTCAACGCCCTGTTACCCAAAAAAATCAAAAAATAAATAAATACCAAAATCCGGTCCGATTCCCTGATCCGACCACCGGTTCGGGACGAACTGGCCGGTTCCACCAGACAAATCCAAGCTATAGTTGACCGGACCGGCCACCGGACCGATCCCAGGTCGAACGGTCGGACCGGCCGATCCGATCCGGTCATGAAAACAGTGAATATTTCTATTATTTTTTGATCTACGGATCCAAGAGACTGTCACCTGACCACAGTCACCGGTTTTGCTTTCTTATTTATTTATTTATATATACTTATGTCATCTACTTATGTCATCTCTTGATCTATGGATCTAAGGGAGTGTCATTTGCTAGCCTTGAGACACCACCAACGACTACGGTCGCCCGGGCTCAACTTGTTATTTCAAGAATTAAGAATCATGAAGTATCAAACAAACTATGGATAACATAATCAACCAATATGAATGACAACATCAAGTACAATATTGTTTGTTAGCAATAGTTTGGATAGTCAAATCGATCGAAGCATGTTTATCTTATTATTATTGTTTTATGTTTTTTTGTTTCCCAGTATAGCGTTAGGTTACTTGCGCTACGACTACGTGCGAGTATTAAACAATATTATTAGAGTTATTAGTATAAGCCCACGGGCCCAGTTAGGTTTTAAAGTTTGAATTATATTTTTATATATTGTAACCAAAACTATCAATATATTCAATTAGTATTTTACCGTCTTACATTATTATGACGTTATATGCTTATCTAGTGGCGCAAATCTAATGAATTCAAAATTTTGTTGGAGAAGTTGTGGTTGGACTTGGGAGCAAGATAGGCTAAAACCTTTAAACGTTTGAGGCCCTATAAATATGGGGCATAAAACACATTTTTATTGTTTTATATAGTTGAAGATGTTATTGCATGCCCTTAGGCGTTCGTCTCACAAACATCATGGTGCAATCAGTATGTTTGCAATAAACGTGCACCCTCTTATACGTGAGGCTCCACCTATGAAGTCTAATAAATTGCACACCCTTTCATAATTTTGTAAATTTTAATTTTACTAATTATCAGGTTATGGTTGCATTGATTGTTGTATATATGTATAAAAAGTTGTACATATTTTTTTCTTTTAATTTTTTGTTCTAAATCCGATACTTTTACATATTTTATAATCTAATTCTATAATTTTTCACTTTAAACTTTAGTCTCTTATATATTTTTCATCTTTGACAAAATTTTCGAATTACGGTTAAAATTTTTAGAGTTAACACGTCGTAATGTGTACGTGTGCGTTGTTATGCTTATTTTCCCCATTTAGCATTCGTGTCACTACGTGGGGGTCAATCGGCTTAGTTATTGCACTAATGACGTTTTTATCTCTACTTTTCTTTTGGATTTATTTTTTTCATTCTTATTTCTTTTTAATAAAAGTTTTTCCGGTGTCGGTTGTCACTAACAATGGTGTGTGACATTAATGCTACTTCGCACAATTTTACATCCCCCGCCGCAACACAGGGGACTTAATACTAGTTATTACTAAAAAAATCAAATGTTGATGTTTTTTTGCTTAAAAGGAAATATGTTTTCATAAAAATATATATCTTTAGGGGAAAAAAGATCATTTTCCTAAATCCCACATGTTGTAGCTCTTTTTATTTAACGGGGTAGCCATTGAATACAATGGCAAATCCAAAAAAAAAATCATATGACAAAGATTTTTACGGGTAATTTGGCTATCACAATATAATATATTTTCTGGTCTGGTTAGGGTCAGATCGGGTCGGATCCGGTTTATTACCAAAAAACATCATTAAAATTGTCCCTAAATCTTGTATTTTTATATATATCAAGACTACATTAAAGCAATTATTCTCATGAAAAAAGTATATATGATGTTTAAGGCAATTATACTCATAAAAATGATGATACGTAATATGTGTGAAACAATTATACATCGTTAAAATGGTTTCCAAACTCTTTAATGCTGAAAAACACATGTTTGAGAATAATATCGGCCAATATAAATTTAGTATGCTTAATAATCAAAAACATGTATCTCGATATAATTTTTTTCTTCCTACTAATTACTTGATTATTTGAGGGTGTAAGTACTAAAAATCTACTGGGTTATAGACCCCGGTTTGCGAGAAAATATGATTCGCTAAACTATAACCTAATTGTAGTTCCACCCTCGACGATATATTTGAGACATTATTGTTTTCTCTTCGGTTTCAAAAGTCAAGGGGCGCGATTACAAAATTTTAAGGGGGCGGTCGGGATTTTCCCATATACGTAGCAGTGAAAATTATTCGTTTAGAGTGGCCGATTCCCCAACCCCCACCCCCCACCCCAACAACATGTAGATACGCTAGTGATTGAACACATGTTTATAAATGTATATGATGCAAAGGAAAACTTTGTATAAATGACTAAAAATCGCTAATGTAAACTGTCTGATACATGATTGATATTTGTGGAGAAAGTGGGTCGGATGGACAAGTTTGATGTCATAATGTGGGTTAGATGGGTGAGCCTGATGTCACAATGTTGGCCAGATGCGCAAGTTTGTTGCAACGAAGAGTCACGTACGGATGACTATGACTTTAACGATTCCAGTCCACACGTTGTTATGGTTTAGATCATAGGGAGTCATGATCGAAAGTGTAAAGTCACTAAAAGTAATGAAGATGATCGGGTGGACCAGTGGTCCGTCAATCATCTAATCAGTCGTAAAATAAATAAATTAATAAAAAAAGAAACCAAAATAAGTAACGTTGCTATCAAGCATGCTTCCAAGTATAAAGGATTTCACAATTAAAGAAATTAATCTTAAAAAAATAAAATAAAATAAAATAAATAAATAAAACTAGTTTCAACTAGCACTATTTCAAAAGTCAACCAATCAAAGAATATATTCATTCATTCTTCGTTCATTCATTAATTCCATTCCCACTGATAAACATCAAACAACAAATGGCTGATCTGATCAACACAACCTTCAGGTCCAACAGAAACAGATCATTCTCCCTCGACCGGACCAAATTCACCGGTTCAAACACCTTTCGCCGGTTCACGTCGGAGATAGATTCTTCACTCCCTGCAAGATTCAGGACATATGAGAAGCTCTCTGAATCAATGTGTATTGTTGATGGTGATGATGATGATCATGGCTGTCGGAGTAGGAATCGAGCTTGGAGATATGTGAGTAAGATATTCTCGTCGAAGAAAGCTGGAGGCCGTGTGCGGCGGCGATCGGCGGAGGGGATGACGGTACAGTCGTCATCGTGGCGTATGGATCCCAAGAGCCGGTGGCCTGTGCAAGGGTGGTGATAGTGACAGTGATAGTGATAGTTATGATGATCAGAAAGTTGTTTGGTTTGGATTATCATTCAATAACTATATATAAAAGGTGGATGGAAGTAGAGTTAATCTTTAAGTTTTATGCTTTAGGTTTTGATTTTATTCTTATGGTGTTGGTATGGAGTTTGGATCGTCAGTTATGATGCATTTTGGCTAAAGGTGAAATGAAAATTAAAAATTGTTGTTAACTCCATATGTTGATCACGGGTTTATGCTTACTATACATGTACATTTGTCTTTCAAATTAAAATTTAGAGCAAATAGATTGCATGATATTTGAAACTTCATTTTGATTTATATGATGTTATGATATAGTCGTTTGAACCGGTGAATTTGGTCCGAATGATGTTATGATATAGTCGTTTCAAATTAATATTTACACTTTGCTTAACTGTCACATCTTTGGTATAGTCGTTTGATTAGTCCGAATGTTTACTTCAGACGTTAGAACCTTTGTAAAGACTTTTTATCAGTTTCTTTAAAAAATTCAAGATCAACTGTTAATCATGTTTTATCAAGTTGAATCAATTTTTTGCCTTAAAACCGTTGAAAGGCCCATGATGGCACTATAGATATTGAAATTTTATGACAAATTGAATTTTAATAATCTAAATTATTACATACACCAATAATAATCCATACTATTAAATTAACTAGTAAAATTCTAACTTTCATTTTTATTATTAAGTGCAATCAATGTAGCAAAATTATAATCGATTTACACTTGATTTACACGTATTTTACTCCATTTCATTTATGTTTCCAAATTGCTAGTTCGAATTATTATTAGCCAATAAGTCAATGTTTTGATTATTAATATCCAACCTACCAAATTTTAATACCTACTTTTTTATTTGCAAAAACATAGTTTTAACCTTATGTAACACGTCAAGTGTCTAAAAAAATTAACGGTCAAAGTGTTAAAAAAACCCATTTCAACTCTTTCATCATTGAAGGTGATAAAAAGAGAGACCATAACACTCTTTCTGCCCATTACCAAATCGTCAATTACATGGAACCCACTTTTAATTCTTTTCCTACACCCAAAATCATACATCATACCAAAGTTTTACCAAAAAGTGGGTCTGGTCGCATGTACGCAAAAATAAACAGAAACAAAAGGGATCAAACGGGACAGAAGTGTTGGTTGTCAAGTTAGTTGTTGACAGTTGAAAGCATCCCTCCGGCGGAGGTAGGAATGACCACTTCCCAACCTGGGCCTTTTAGGGGAAGTGTGCTCGTCAAAAAGTTTGGTTTCTCATCTGCCTTTGCAGGTCCAGCAATCAGATCACTTCGATCCAAAACCTTTTCAAGATCCTCGTCGCTGATATCAGTCTGTATCATTTTATCTTCGGGGTCATCGTCGTCTCTCAAAAGAGCCAACATATCCTCTTCCTGAAAATATTAAATTCTAGTAAATAAAAAAAACATGCTTGATAAGTGTAGAGATGTGAATGAGACAAGCAGCTTGTGAGTTACTTGATATCAGCTCACTAAAAGCTAGAATCAAGTTCAAGCCTATAATAAACAAGCAGAAGCCCTCACACACCATTTGACTAAGGGCAGGGGCCTCTATTTATAAGGCATAATAATTATTTTTAGACAGTAAATATATAATTACATATAAAGACTAATGTTATTATATAAAATTTCGATGCAAACCACTGAATAATATATGTTGTGTTAAATATAAATAATTATAATGATATAAACATAATTAATATGCATATAATTAAAATACTCAATTGTTGATTGGACCCGGCTTGTTTACACCCTAAATAATGGATGCTGTGTAAAAAACAGAAATATACCTCTAAAACTTCATTGCTTGCTTTTGTTCTTTCCTGTTGAAATTGACCTTTACCAATCACCACATGCTCTAGCTTTAATTTACTGAATGCTCGCTTCAGAATTCGGCCCTGGAATATTATTCAGCATAAAATGTTTACTTACAGAACACTAAAAAGGCAGATTATAAAGCCGATAAAATAAAATAAAAATACCTCAACAGATAGAGCAGTTGCAAGCCTATACACATGCACAGGCTTTGTTTGGCCAATTCTATGACATCTATCCATTGCCTGTAAATCCATTTGAGGGTTCTGCACTCAAATGCATATAATGATTAAAGATTAAAACGGAATTGAATGCAATGCTAGAAAATGTCATCAGAGGTGAAGAGATCAATTTGGATAATACAACTTTAACAGGTCAAAAGTCATCACAATTGTATTGTTTCATAGACTATATTATCATAGTAACAACGCATTGCTCACGTCACATTAAAATGATCCAGTTATCTGACCGATCCTACCTGCTCATTTGCCAAATCTAACGAAACGAAAAACAAAATGGTTTACCCAGTCACTGTCGTATAATATGCAGGTATCAGCAGCAGTGAGATTGATTCCTAACCCACCAGCCCGTGTGCTCAGAAGGAAGATTCTATACTCACTGTCCACATCATTGAAGTCCTGGATCTGTTATTGCATAATTGTAGAGAAGTACAAATTACATATAGGTAAGTAGAGTCAACCAATCCTAACAAAATATATTACATGACAGCAGCTATTTAGAATCAACAAATAGTAAATGAACCATAAAATGAAAGTTTTATGAGCTGTGCTTACCTGTTGTCTTCTCTCTTCCAATTTCACATTGCCATCAATTCTACACACTGCCATACCCTTCTCACTGAAGTAGTAATGCATTATATCGAGAATCTTAGTCCACTGAGAGAAAATTAGAACCTGTTTACCAAAATCAAACATGAGTGATTAAAAGAAACACCAAGATGGTAAACCATACAATCACAAATGTCAAAACATAGATGTTCTATGTGGCATACTTTGTGCTTGCGAGAAAGCAACTTTTGCAGCAATCTTTCCAGCAACTGAAATTTTCCACACTGTGCAACTATCTGTTCTACAGGTGGATAGAAACCTATCCCCGTAAAAATAAAAAAGTATATTGTTTTTATGTTCTCAAAAAGTTATTTGAATAGGATTATTGGTGAAAAATGACACATACATGAACCCTCAAAGCTGCCTCTAAGAGGTCAGGATGGTTGCAATTTTTCCGGAGCTGAATCATTATATTATGAAGTGTCCCTTTCACGCCACGACCTGCAAAATTTCACAATACAAACATTAAGCACTATATAATTGGAAAGCTTGTTTCCCAGACACATTACAAACCAGAGGATCCAAAATATTTTTCGGAAGAAGTTACACAGAAGCTAATAATGTGTAGTGGATCGAAGAAAAACACAAGTTTTTAAGGCATGTCAAATCAAATCAAAGAAACCCCTGCAAACACAGTTTGATACATTTTTTTTTTGTTTTTCAAAACTCTTAATATGCCAAAAATGTAATCAAACTATATAATATATATATATATATATATATATATATATATATATATATATATATATATATATATATATATATATATGAAAACAAATGGTTTAGGAGGGCCTTAAAGCATTCAAATACACATCGGATGACTTTAGTTTCATCCCCCTTGGCTTGATTCCATCATAAGTTTTTAGCTCAATTTGACAAGGTAGAGATAAAACATAAACTTATTCAACCCATTTATATATGGTCACTTGCCACCTCTAATTGTCATGGTACAACATTAGAAAACCTCAAATCACCAGATGTTTCTACTGTGCAAGTCTCAAGCATTTTAAAAGTTTACCAAGAATGATCTACTTTCTATGTCTTCAAAACCATGTGAAATTGTGAATGTGACAGCAAAGTATCCTTGGTCTACAAAACTAAACTGTCTCTTCACTTTCGTTATTTGTAATTCAGGATGCATTAAGAATTCAAGATAATTCATTTTTAGTTTCATTATCTTTGATTTGGTTCAATAGTCAGGTATAGTATTATAAATTTCAGAAAAAATGTGTTTCAAATACCAGTGTCTACTTTCTCTCGCAGATATGCTTCCAGGGACTTGTTGACTAGATGATCCTGAAAGTTCTTTTGATGCTCAGTAAGATTAGCATATAAAATAATCTCTTTCTTGCGAGGAAGTGATAGCTCAACGTCTTCTTTCATTCGTCTGAGCAGAAAAGGACGCAATATAGAATGCAATTTTGCTACCACCTGCAATTAATTGAATATCCCATTTGTAAACTTTAACATTAAAAGAAAAGAAAATGGAGGTATATCTAACGTGTACATACTCGTGCTTTCCTCCCTTCTTCAGCTTCCTCAGTATTGGATTTTCCAGAAAAATCAAACCTAAATAATGCCATTAAATAATTGCAATATGAGCAAGAAACACAACACAAGAATGAAATTAGGACTTGAGAATAAACTGAAGATATAAATACCATGACTCGAACTCCTCATGGGATGAAAAAATATCAGGCAAGATGAAGTTGAGCAATGACCAAAGTTCTGCTAAATTGTTTTGCAGAGGTGTACCAGTCAACAAAAGCTTGTTTTCAACATGCAACCATTTTAATTCTCTCAATAACTTGCACTTAAAATTTTTCAATCTATGACCCTGCAAGTCATGATAAACAAATAATGGTTCAGATAAATCATACAGTTTTAAGTGGTAAAAAACAGGAGGCAGAACAAAATTGATCAAAAAAACAGTTATAAGCACCTCATCAACCACAAGATATTTCCAATTGTAATGCCTCAAGTGTTTCTTAGCATCGTTCATGGCTACTTCATACGAGGTAATCACAATGGGAAAATCCGGTCCTACTTTCTTTGGCATTTTCTTTCTCCTTATCTCATCTCGTTCCTTCCTGTCACCATGATAGATAACTGCATTCACAGATGGCACAAACCTTCACAAACAAGAAACAAGTTTATAAGTTATTTTATTTAAAAAAACTAATATAATATTAATGAGTAAAAGAACAAAAAAAATGATACCTGGATATCTCATTTAACCAGTTTGACAGAGTTGACAGAGGGGCAATAATCAAGTATGGCCCATCTAAACCCTTTCCTTTTAAATGTGCAAGAAAGCCAATAGTTTGGATTGTCTTGCCAAGGCCCATTTGATCAGCCAGAATACCGTTAAGCCCATTCTGCCAAAGTGAAATCAACCATTTCACACCTTTAATTTGATAAGTTTTCAACTTTCCACCAGTTAATAAGGGTACAAGTTCACCCTGTTCTTTTTCAGCTCTCTCTTCCTTAGAAAGATTAGCATCTTTAGACGGGGTGCTTTCTTCAGATCGTGTAAGCATGGCTGCTACAGCTGTCTTGGCCTTCCTCTGAGAATGCATAGAACCCATTTGTATTAGTATCTCTTTAACTTAAATAACAAGTCTCTTTAACGTAAAAGTTCACAAACGAAGTGAGATTCCATAATATTAGGAGACAAAATGGGCTTAACTAATACAAAATGCATATATGTAAACAAGATAAGCAATTACAGTGTTGTAAGTAGAGGCAGCCTTCCTTTTTCTACCACGACCTTTCTTCTTCTTCTCCTCCTCCTTTACTTCATCAGCCTCTTCAGCCACATTCTACAACTCAGAAAATGACAGCAACTTATAAATTACAAGCCAAGGCAAAAGTAAAGAGGAAATAGGAAAATACATTGGTGATGTCATCCATTTTCTCCAATAAGAACTCAGTGTAAAGCTGAGTCTGAGTAAGAAGCTCGTCCAGTTTAGTAAATTGTGTGTCATTCAATGTGGGTGCTTCTTTTTCCACATTTTCTTCTTTTATCTGCCTTTCATGTTCAAGTTTCTTTTCCTCCTCTGCCATTGCATCTGATATGAGTAAAGAGTCCCCATTTTTAGCCTCAAGAATCGCATCTTCATCCAACTCCACACCAACTTTCTCCTTGGAGATGTCCTTCAAGATAAACCGAACCATAACTTTTTAAACTCAATATCCAGACATAAACTTCTATATCAGAGAAGATACAAGAATCCATCAATATAGCAGGTCACGGCATTACAAACAACTGTAGATGCTCATCTTTCAAAATGTAAACACAGTTCCAGTATTTGTCACAACAAAGAATACAGTGTGAAAAACACATCACTAAACCCTAAACCCTAAAAAACCTATATTTTAAACAGTTCTAACTTTGAAATTATACATGTCACGCCCATCCCATAGCTACCAGACAGCACAAAACGAACTAGCTAAAGTGTTATAAACTATAAACAATAAACAATAAACACACACGCACGCACGCATCAAAAAGTCGATTTTAAGCATATACAGAGCAAAGCACATAAGGCATAAACAAATAAGCATAAACACCATAACACACCTCGTCTTCAAGCACCGACGTCGGAGAATCCGCTAGCGGTTCTTCAGCAGGTTCATTTTTCGGCACCATTTCTCACTCAAAACCCTAGAAAACAAACCAAACCAAACCAAACAAAAAAACCTTCAAACACAATAAACACAACACACACGTAACCAAATCCAAACTACAGAGTACAACCACAACATACAACCACTTTTGAAGCAAAAAACCACAGAATCGAAAGCCGAAAGTGCTCCGATACACATAGATCAAAAGGAATATCATAACATCAACAATCAGATGCATTGTTAGATGAAATTGTAGTGGATTAGTGCAGAAACTTACTTTGATTTGTGCAGGAGACGTGGTGTTGAGGGTTAGTGAAGGTCCGATTGAAGTGGAGAGTGGAAAGAAAGGTTTTCAAATGGGGACGATGATAATAATAATATTATTATTATTATTTGGTGATTTAATATTTAATGTGATTGTCTGATCGAGGAGTGGGCGGGAAAGTGTAAATTTCATTTGTGCCCTGGAAAGAGGGTACATTTACAAGTGGTGCCATCTTTCACGCCTAACACTCGTTTTTTAAAATTAACCCCACCAATAGTTGTTTGTGTTATTGAATGAAAAATATTTTTCAATTGGTTTTTTTATAAGGGTGAGATTATTTTATAACGTGTATTTTTGCTATAAATATGAGAATACACAATTAGCCTAAAAAGATCATAAAAAATTATATCTCACAATCTAAATCGAATTTTAAAAAAATACTTCTCTCTGTTTCTATCTTCATCCTCATTCAAGAAAAAAATAAAATAATAAAAAAAAAAATCATTGTATCTTTTTATGAGACAATGACGTTATTGTGTTTTTCATAAATGACACAATAAAAAACGTTAATTTTTTTATTTTTTTAATTTTCGTTTTTTTTTTCTTAGTGAGAACGGCTAGGGGAACAAAAACTCAAAATTATTTTTTTGAAATTAGATTTAAATTGTGAAATATAATTTTTTATGACTTTTTTGACTTGTTTTGTTTTCTCACACTTTGTATTTGAACCTTTTTTTTACAAATGAGAAAAAATAGGTTATTGTATGGGTGTTAATCATATTAGGTTGATGGGTTGATGTTAAATGATTCTAATTCGAACACAATCTTTATTTTTTTATTTTTTTGTATTTAAACATTTAATTTTATCTTTAACTCATATAAAATTATATAACTCGAATCTGACTCGTTTAACCTGGTTTTTCCAAAGAGATCGAAGTAAATAAGTAATCAATTATCTACAAAGTGAATATGCATCATGTCAATGGTAATATAAGATTGAAGTTCATTTTTAAAGTGCAGATATAATGAAACCTCGGATATTATGGTTTCCACATTTGTAAGATACGGTTTTAGTAATATATGTTTGTTTTTACAAACTGCTTCAAAGTAAATCTAGAAAATTAAGTTGTAAATTATAATTTCAAACTGAAACAAAATTAAAAAAGGTTAGATTAATCAAGACTGAAGTTCCAAACCGAGACAAAATACCTAAAATATAAAAGACTTGAAATTATTTTTCAAAGCATATATTAATAAATGATGTTGTGTTTGCTTTTGTGACGTATGCTTAATTGCTTATATGAGGTATGTATTATTATTCTGATTGTTATGAATATGCTACTGCTTATGTTATATATGTGAAGTATACAATATAATTTGCTTATTTGGTCTATGGACATGCATATGCATATACAAGACTCCATTGTAATGTACGCTTATGCGTTATATGCAATATAATTTGGTTGTTATTGTTGTCGAGCCGGAGGTCTATTTGTAAGCGATCTCTCTGATAGAAGAAAGACTGGTCACCACCTACCCCTCACAGACCTCACTCTCAGTGTGACATACTGAGTATGTTTGTTTGTTTGTAAGCATATATTAATAAAACATATTAGCAGGTCAATCTGTTTACCCCGCCTATTTTTTTAAAACAAGTCAACTCGAACCAATCTGTGTTTGTTTTTTAAACAGGTTACTAGTTGTAACCCATACGCGCGTTGCGCGTTAGGGGTTTGGTTGTGGATGTCAGCCATGAACGGCAGCCACGACCAAGCAACAAACGCAATTCTTGTCACATAATCGCGACCCATCAAACAATAAACCCAAAAAAACAGCCTTAATCCCAAATAAGCAGCTACTTAACACTTAAAAAAAGATACAGCCAGTCTCGAATGTAGCAGTTCATCGTCATCGACACACGTATACATCAAAACAAACCTAAACGACTAAGAAAAGACATAACCTGTAACATTGAGTGGTCTCAGATGTGTGTACAATCATCGTCATCGACCATAATCGCATTGACAGAAAATTTCAGATCTAACAAACATCATCACACGCGAAAACAAACGTAAGCAAACATGAAGCAGCTAGAACAATGAAATCAGATAAATAGCAACATCGAGTAGGCTCAGATGTGCGTACAAACATCATCATCGCCCAAAGCAATCGTCCACGTATCTCGTCTCAGATCGAGACTTTCCGATCATCATAGACATAACATTTCACATCCAAACATGACATCATTGACTAAAGGAAAAACCAAAACAGATCAAGGTATAGATATGCTTTTTGAGTATCATCAACTCAACAAACCCAACATTTTCCGACGAAAACATCACGGCAACAACATGCCTAAAGTAAACATCATCCCCACAATGTCATACCAGACTCAGATGAAGCATTGCTCATCATCATCGACTCAAACTAACAACATGGTCTAAACAAACATCATCAAGCAAAGAACAGACCAAAACAGAAAACAAAACAAAATCATGTTTAAAGTCTGATATAAGTATTAAGGCAACAACATGGTCTTGATCAAAAAAAAACCAAAACACCAACAAAGTCTCAGATGAGTTATTCCTCATCATCATCGACACAACGAATCTGTCATACATCATTTAACAACACCAACAAAATCTCAGATGAGTTATTCCTCATCATTATCGACACAAACTCTCCTGCATACCAAGATCTTAGATTAAGTCGTAATCAAGACAACGATTCCCAAAATAGATGATTCAAAGAACCGGTATTATTAACGTAGTCAGTCGCCGCCATCAGAATGCCGGTGAAGGCAACTCCGGGCACAAACGACCATCACAACATAGCACAGCATCTGGCCGGGGGTTCCGAGACAATGACAACGACCTGACACCCCTACTATCATAACAGAGCTCGTAAAAGAGCAGAGGCACAACGACACACATGCAGCGGTGGCGGCCGGATCTGGGTTAGAGACACCGACGACCATTAGACGTCGGCTATCACAACATCCATCCCCAGATCTACGCGATGATACCAATTTCTGCCTCGTAAGCGTCATCTCCACGACGCACACATCGCCGTTTGCCACCAAACTACCACCAGTGATGGCGGTGGGCGGCAACACACCCGCACACACAGACGAAGGCCGGCCGACAGGCGTTGCAGGCGATGGCGTGCAGGTGGTGGCGGTGCAGCCGGCGGCGGCACAACCGGCGACTCACGGCGAAAGAGAGAGCACTTTCTCTCTCTAGAATCGGATGTGAAATGGGATCTGAATCATCCGAACTCTTTCTCCTCTTTAAAGCCAAGGGGAGATATTGTCAATAAACAATACACCTGTGGCCAATCTCAAAAACAAAATATCACAAACACTATTCACACTATTCATTTGAGTTGGTTGGGTTGTGTTATACAAACACCTTTTTTTGTTATTTAGACACCCTATTATCTCTATCTCTCTTCATGTATCTATATGTATGTATAGAGAGAGATAGAGAGAATAAAAATAAATAAGGTATATCTATAACATACCCCTTTTAAATATATAGGGTAATGCTGTCCAACTCAAAACCTTTTTTTTTCATGTTGACTTCATGTCAGGTTTTGGTCCATATCAAGAAGACAAGATTTGCCACCCCTAGCTTAGGGTTCTCAATGTCTCAAATGAATAGTTTTAATGGTAAGTTGTCTTGTCACTTAAAGGTCAATGTTTTTCTTAACAACTAAATGTTACCATCGGTATCTTATTTCACCTGATACATGTCACAACTAATTTATATCATACAGACATAAACGAAACTTGAACTCTTGATCTCAAGTAAATCCTTAGCACTTTTCATTCCAAATGTGTTTGTTATTAGTACCAACTCCCCACTCTATTCTCCTATCTATTAATATGAATAATGGAATTTCCTGTATAAAAATTGAATTTGAAAACAAATAAAAAAATCTTTGTAAACATAAACCTAAAGTCGTTACATCACTGTGAGATAATCATAAAAAGCATTAATCTATATTATAAAAGAATATTATATAAATATATAATATTTACCCCGTGGTTTTAAATAAAATTTATATATCAAAACTTAAATAAAAATAACCAAGTCAAAATTAGATTTTGTAAATCATTATATTTTAAAAGTTAGAAGAGAAAAATAATAAATAAATAATTCAAATAAAAACTAAAATCATTCAAAAAAAACAATGATTAAATCAAAATGTACGTGAGTGAGTTAGCTGGTGGGTGTGTGTCTCCGTCTTTCAAAAAAGAACAGGAGCAAAATAGAAAGGAGTGATGAGCGAGTGGGGTTGAACCCATGACATTTTCAATAGAATACACAACTCATTAGTGGTAACTTGACTAGTAGCAACATGTGATCATCAAAATCTCAAACGAGCTTAGAAATATCTTTATGTTGTTAAGCGACCATTAGCGACAAGACACTAGCCGAGCATCATTAGTAACGGAGCAACAATCACAATGCTGCCTATCAATCATAACTTGAACCGCACCACCGGCAGGAACCGAGAAGGATGAACTTTCTTTTTCTCACTCAAACACACCATTGGCAACCAAGTCATGGCTCAATAGCAAGTCAAGATCTCATCAGTATCTAAGCTTAGCCAAACTTCAAAAACATAAAAGACGGCTCGCGCTAATGTGAAGTATTGGAGGGCACCATCGCCAAATTACATTCATAATAAAATTTAAACCCATCAATAATTCTTTATATAATAAAAATAGCTAACACTATGGCTGTAACCAGCACGCGTAGTACAACTATGGCGCCTCATTGGCTAATGCCTATGTACCTGCTGGCACACGGTAGCACAACTTACACAGAATTTATCAGATTTTATCAACCCATATTATACAATAGTTAGACATCAAAGTTTAGAGACTTTGCTTGTGTATACACTACTTTTCCATATTTAGGTTATTATATTGTCACAGATAGAAGATGGTGGTAGAAAACACAATCAGATTACCCACCATTGAAGTATCCAGAAATACTAGGAATAACAATCCATTAATGAATGCGAAAAAGAAAACATAAACCGCTAGGCAGGAAGCTTGACATGACAGAAGTTCGAGTCGAACCAGACTAGTAGATAGTGGGGGGGAAGCAATCTCTAGGAAACGTCAAACACTTTTAAAAACATAACACAAAACATAAAAAACCATCAACCGATTTAGCAACAGGCCCACCCGCGTATCATAGCTTGAACCACTTCAGTCGGTGCTCAGTACTCATACTCACGTGAAAGGGACCTGTCTGATTGCCGATACTCACGGTCCTTGTCATGTGGGTCAGCCCTTCCTGGTTCATAGTTATCTTCCTCCATCTCATAATACCGACCATGATCACGATCTTGATGATCATACCGCTCTTGATCATCATGACGATCATAGTAGTCATAGCCTCCAAGCTCCCTTTCAGGATCGACCCGTTTACTATTCCCATATACAGGCTCGTCATACATTTCCTCAGGGTCCACATGGTCATAGCTCTTTTGCATATCACCATGCTTGTCTCTGTCATGTCTATCAATCCGCTCATGGTCATAGTCCTTATCACGTGACCGCCCACGGTCATGCTCATGATCACGGTCCATATGTTCAACATCACCATCTCGATCTTTGTCACGGTAGCGATCACGGTCACGACCACTACGATCACGGCCACTACGATCCCGGTGTCGGTCACGCTCACGATCACGATCACGGCCACTACGGTCTCTGTCCCGGTCAGATTTCCGGTCACGGTCACGATGGTGCCTATCTTCCCGGTGTTCCCTATCCCTTGGCCTATCATGAGATCGTTCCCGAGACTTCTCTCGTTCCCTCTCCTTAACCCTTTCACGAGACTTCTCCCTCTCCCTGAGTTAATGCAAATCAACGATTACAATGAACCCAATCACCCACTAAAAATAAAGAGGTATACAATTAAACAAATTAATGAAGTATCACCTGTCTCGGTCTTCTTGTGCTCTTGGCTCTGCAGATCGAGCTGTCCCCCCGGATTGCTGTTCTCTAAACATAGATAAATCATGTTGACATATTAGAAAAAAGAACAAAAGGAGTACTTAATAATATATAAAACATCTGCATTTGACACATTTTACTTATGGTAAAGAAAATCCATTTACTCGCATAGACATGTACCAGAAATGCCTTTGAATGTTCATACAAGCATAAACCTTGCTTAGATGAATCCACATACAGAAGTGATAGCATCACCAAACTGAGACTTGTGTTATCACTTTGCACAATTAGAACAGATTGTGCAGGCAGTGCATGAAATAAGGGTGCTAAAAAACCGCTGTATAGTTGGCAGATTTCTGAGCACGTTTGGTTTAAAGGTTTACAAACAAGGGAATGAGAATGAATTAAAATTAGGTTCATTTAGTGTTACGGGTTTAATACAATTCGTCAAGTCAGCTTCAGGTTCTAGTCATCCCATTTATGTTTGAAAATTAGTAAGTTTTGGTTTTGAGGATTTTAATTGTTATTTAAAGTTTGGGGAATTTGGCAATAAAGGCTTCAAAATTAAAAATCCAATTTGGGATTTCACCACAATTTTTTCCGTTTTCATCTTAATTAGATTGACAATCAAATGATGATTGAATAATGAATGCGTTTTTATGCAATTCTAACCCAGCACCCAATAAACAATAGATTTCAAATTTAAAATAGCATACCCAATTTATTCCAGCGGATACCAAACTCATACCCATTGTGATTCCAGGACGAAAAAGCAGACGCCACATCAATGGAAAAAAAGCATACAATCCATAGAATGAAAGAATTTACCTCCCAGAGTGCCTCTGGTTGACTTCTTCACCTCCAACCCTAGTTGTTCCAAGACCACCACCAAGCCTGCGAGGTCGCCAATTAGGAACCGTTCTACCACGTTCAACATCCACAAGCACCCTTCGATTATCAATTTTCCTTCCATCCGCTTGTTTGTATGCAGCTATACATCATTATACAAATTAACAATCAGATATACAAATAATGGCATGAGAAGTAGAGGTAGCAAATTCAATTCGTCCAAGTATATCAAGATAATCAGGGTTATGTTTTATGACCTTACCTCTACATTGTCTTTTTCAGTTCTTTTTATAGAGAGTGAGGGAAAGAGAAGAAAACCTAAAAAATGCTGTGATTTGGAGTTCTATTTAGGAGAAAAGATTTTGTAAGGTACCTTTTTAATTTTGAAGAGAGAGAGGGGGGGGGGGAGAGAGAGAGAGAGAGAGAGAGAGAGAGAGAGAGTTCGCAAATGACAAAAATGCCCTTATTTTTCTTTCCCTCCAACTCAAAAACATGCAAACTTATTAGCTTTCCTTCATTTTTTCTCCAACTCAAGAACACAGACATATCAATTAGTCTTCTCTTTTTCCTTTCATATCCATTCTTCTATTGTTATTTTTATTTTCATTTGAAAGTCCAGATTGCAATAAGTAAAGCAGATTATGCTATAACATACTTGAATAAAAAATTAAAAAAGTGGAAAGATTGAAAGTCACTGAAACAACAATCAAATAACACACACATATATCTATGTATTTATATAACACACACACATATATGTACATACAAGGGCATTTGTAATCATAACTAGCATTGCTATGAAATCTTAACATTGGATGTAAAAGATGTTTGAACAGTTTCCCAACCCACCCATGTACCCACCTCCAATAGGAAGAGATACATGAAAAAGAATTAAGAAAAAAGACCTTTCATATCACGTGTATGCATGTACTCAATGAAAGCATATCCTCTTGGTTTGTTGGTCTCTTTATCAGCAATCAAGCGTACCTGGAACTCTTTAAGAGTTAGAGAAAAACCAGATGCATAAAACCCATATCTTTAACAGAGTGCCAATTAAAATATCCTTGATCCACTATAGTAAGTGTGGAGTCATGAAAAGGTTAGCAATTACAAAAAATATAGAATCCTAATGCACGGCAGACAGGCACTAAGCCTCAATAGCCGTGCTCACCTTTCAATCAAACGCTTCCCAGGCAAGATGCATCATCACCATCACTTGCTAGAGTTGCACAATAATTTCGGCTAATTTACCATGTATTTGACATACTAACCTTCCCTTACCAGGGACTATTATTTAGATAAATGTTACTATAAATTATAGCTATATAAAAATACCAGAAAATCTTCTCTTCTGAAACGATTTTGATAGAAGATGCAGATACTGAACTTAGAAAGTAAAACTTCAGTGGCAAAAAATGCAAATACTGAACTTAGATAAGAAGAGAAGAGATGCACCCCCGATATATTTTACCAAAAAGGTGAGAGTCTTCATTTGTCGCTGAATTTAATGGCCAAATGGCATATGTGCATAATGCATCTGCTCAAGTATAATACTGATACGGTGCAAACTGAGGAACATAAAGTACTTTTTACCTTGAAACTTACTAGCGGAATGGTGGATTTAAGCTCTACTAGAAGACCCAAAATCTTGAATTCTTGAAGTTGTGATTAAATCAGAGATATAAAAGAGGGGAAAGAAAGTTATAGGCTGGATAGGGTGGTTAGGCAGTAATACCTGAGGAACAATTACTGATTTCACTGAACCTCCAGCATATACTTATCCGAAGTATATAATTTTCTTAAACTTACAATATTGTTTGTACTAGGTACTAACCACTTAAGCATAATCACAATGACAATGGAAAGTTGCACTTACAATACCACAAGTTTATCATTCAGAAATATGTCCAAATAATAGAGATGACAGTTGGCAGAACAAATTTGTCATAAACAATTAGCATTTTATTTTAAATGTTGTGAACTTTATAATCCACATATACATTTTCCCATGAACAGCTACTGATTAAAAGTTCAATGTTTTATTTATATACAACATTTATTAAGATAACCCAGTTACTAAAATTTGTCAAAACAGTTGCTGGAACTTTTGTTCACAAACAAATTCGCTTGTCAGAAATTAATTTTCTTTATCTTTTCTAAGATGTTTCGGGCAGACAAGAAAAAATGTTGCCCACATACCAAAAAAACCAAACCTCTTACCGAACAAAGGTATAACCTTGAGCCCCTTTACGGGATACTCTACAAAACCTACCCTTTTGATGGGCCCATATGCCTCAAACTCCCTTTTTATTCTGCTCTCAGTTGTCTCGTAGTTCTGAAAGTAGAAGAACATCAAGTTAATTTAAATCAAAAACAAATATAGTGAATCTAAAAAGCAATAAATGACAAAAAATTGGCATTACTCACAAGTCTAGCAACAAACAACGTCTTGTAAGGATCTCCAGATATATTGGGGTCACTGTTGGGATCATCT
This sequence comes from Flaveria linearis, assembly GCA_024085815.1. Classification (NCBI taxonomy): domain Eukaryota; kingdom Viridiplantae; phylum Streptophyta; class Magnoliopsida; order Asterales; family Asteraceae; genus Flaveria; species Flaveria linearis. The sequence goes on along the minus strand of CM044013.1, from coordinate 24,025,689 downwards.
GCATAAGCCACCATTATTTAAGGAATAAATACCTCGCAGAATCTATAGAATAAAAAAAGGATAAAAGATAATAAAAAAGAAGACGCCTTCTTACATTTCTCAAGTCCCTCGGCAGCCTTTTTTGCACCTTCTTCGAGCCGTAGCTGGTGAATCCTAGCCTTCTTTTGGCCCTGACTCAAAAAGGACGAACAAGAAACATAAAACTGTAAATAAACAGTTACCTTCACGACATCATCGCATAATGATAAATATCCATTCATCACACAAAAATTGAATCTAGCTGAGGATTGGAAAACAGGATGCCTTTTTCGTTTTCATAATGTCTACCACATTGTTGATGTGAGTCATGAAGTCATGATTTTTGTTTCATTCAGAGAAAAAAAGTACATCAAGCATCAAATATTTGAATAGAATGCAATGTTCTACAGATGTAGAGTTTGCTAAATGCAACATCTCACAGGAGTTTCTCCCTTTTGAATAGGTGGAGCATATTCAGGGTCAGTGGGCTCAGCAAAGTTGCTAACAAACTGCGCCATGCCTACAAAATGAAAATAAAACAAAAGCAATTAGATCTTCCAAACAAAATACATCAACGACAGATGAGAAAAGCATAACTAAATAACACATATGAAATACCCGTGTACGGTGGGCATTTCCTCTTCTCAGGCGGTGGCTTATACTCCAGAGGAGGCCGTGGCTCGAACAGCTTTAACAGATTGTTAGTTAATCCTGTTGGATGACTCTGCCCGATCTGCAAAATGCAAAGTAATCAGATTCAAGTATTCGCATAAATCTAAAATCTAAAATCTAAAATCAAAAAACATCTCCAGTAATGCAATTAACTTACGGTTGGAATCTTCAGGACGAAACCTGATGATTATTAATGATTACAAACTTAACCTCACATCATCTCCTCTCAATAACCTAAAATAAACTATGTAAACCTAGTTCTCAAATCTCAATCGGAGCCCCACCTAAAATCAATAGCAAAACTTACAAACACTATTACTATAAACATAAACACTAGCTGTACTCAAATTCACTGCAGAGAACGCCAGTTAGCTACCTATAACTTAAGCTCGTACACATCAAACAAAAACCTAATCTCACAGACGAAAGCAATCAAACCTAACGCAACGAAAACATTCAAAATTAGCGAGTTAACTAAGCATAAAGTGATACCAGCTTCATCTGCATAAGATTCGCACGATTCTGCTGCTTGGTGCGAGCCTGAACGGCGGCGTTGTTGCCGCGCATGAACGCATCGTTGTAATCCCCCATGGTTCCTAAATCGGATCAAATTTTGTAAGAATTTCACCCTGATATCAGCAGAACGAACATTCACCCGATGAATGAAGACGATTTGGTGGTGGTGGAGATCGATTTGTTAGCAGCGGCTACTACCCACCGGAGGGAACGAGGGTTTTGATGATAGACGACGAGTTTACGGTACCGGGTCGGATCTTTTGGTAACTGTTTGGGCCTTCTAGCTCTATCAAGACCGGCCCGTTTATATAGTAATTATAATATTTAAGGAAAATGTGACAAAATAGTAATAATTTTTAAAAGTATTTTAATTTAGTTACTTATGAATATTTTTATTAAATTGGACAATTAAACAATCAAATTGAGTTATTATTAAATTTTATTGTGTCAGTAAGTAACGGTGTAAAAGACGTGGGGATCAGAATTTTTAATATATAAAATTATATTTAAAAAATAAAAAACATGTTAATTTTGAAAAAATAAAAAAAGTACCTAAAATTTACATCAACGTTTCATATCAGCATCAAAAATAGAAAAAATATTTTCTAATTAAAACTAAAAGTATAACATGCTAAAAAACATGTTAAGACTTTTAATTTATATAAAATATAAAAACTGTGTGAGCTAATTTGAACACTTTTAAAACTTAAGTTACCAAATTGAAATACTTTTAAAAGTTGATTACTATTTTATAAAGTTACCCCAATATTTATGAAAAATTAAGTTGATTTGATATAGTTACAACCACTGGTAGTCTACCGGTAAAGATGTATTTCTTTCATTCAAGAGATGTTTGGTGTAGGTTGTACTTGAAACATGAAAGATCTAGGTGTGAAGTGAATTAGGGATTGTTCAAAAAAGAAATTGATATAGTTGAAACATGGTCAAGTTAGGGGTGTTCAAAAACTGATATCCAAAAATATCTGAAATCTGATCCGTATCCGAATTCGAATAAATCGATCCAAAATTTTATTCGTTTATTCAGATCGGATCTCATCATTTTGATTTCGGATAAGATTTCGGATATCATAATCTTTTTATTTGGATATCCGATTAATTCGAATAAGAAATTAACTATGTTTCTTGCCCAACACTCATTACAAAAGTACATATTATGTTTTCAATAATCGATTATTATTCTAAATAAAAGATTCTAATATTCGGGTTCTATATAAGTATATATTATGTTTCAAATTTGAATTTGTGTTCAAGTCAAATTTGTGTTTTCTAGTTTTATATATTTTATTGTGATTTTAAACTTATAAAATGTTAAGAATAAAAAATAACCAAAAAATAGCCAAAAAATAGGAACAAAAAATTTGAAATTTGTTATTTGGTTTATTCGGATTATTTAGATATATTTGGATTATTCGGATATATCCGAGTCCGATCCGAATTGAATTTGGATAAATTCAGTTTGGATAGAGATATCCTTATTCGGATTGGATCGGATTTCGGATTGGATCATGAGATTTTCAAATTAAAATAATCTGATTTGAATAATCCATTATTTGATCCATTATTTGATCCGATGAACACCCCTATGTCGCTTTATGGTTTTTGAGGATGAAATTTGTGGTGTCACCTTATAGGGTTTCTAGTTTTATAATTTTTGGTCTTAGCCAGGTGTGAACGATTATCTTTTGATTTACCAAAAACAGAAGAATAGTTGGTAGCTGGTTATCAAACCGAATAATCTGGTACCAATTATGGTTTATTTTATGTTGTTTCATGTTTAAATCTATTAGTTTCTTCGTTATTTATAAAAGATTTTTTACTTGGGTTGTTGGAATCTATCTACTCAACACATATGTGTTCTCGAGCTTTTTATATTGTTAAAAGGGATAGTTTTTGGAACAATAATTGATGATCTTTAGAATCTTTTGGTAACCTTGTAGCCGAGAGGGGATTGGGTGTTTTAGCTCTATCAAGATTAGACCATTTCTGTGTGGATGACGGTGACTGTAACCTCATTTGATATCTTTGCTCCAACCCATCAAATGAGATGAGGAATTGCCATAACTAACATGTCAATCAAGCTCAACTCTTTAACTTCATAGGTTATAGGAAAAATTAGAGGCTATATAATCTTGTCATACGATTTCAAGTACCTTCTCTTCTAACTCCCCAATACTTAGAATTGCACATGATATTTCATTTCCGAATTCCCACCCTCTTTGCATTTCACAATTGTTCTAACATTTTATGCTCTTCACGTGTCACTCATGACGGTCGTGGCAATTACTTCTACTCTATCACACCTACCACATACGATCCACCATCATTGTATTAGCTGGCTATCTAAACATCTCCTTAAACTCCAGGTTTCACTTTCAACTGTCCAAAACTTCCTTTAGATTGCTCCAATGTCACGTATTTTCTTCAGTGGTGGCTCCGGCTCCACTTTGGGAGCTTATATGGTTATAGTGCTAGTCGGTAGCAAGTTGTTGGCTTCTCTTAATTTCAAAGGCTTTGAAGAAGTTTTTTTTAGTTTCCCCTGATTCTATGAAAACACTCAATCCCCACTTTGAATTTCATAGTTGACTTACGTAAACAATTTAATCCGATCACTTATTTAGTAAATTATGAGGGGAGGTAGGGATTTGTTTCATTTTTAGCTTGATGCAGTTGAAGTTATTAAGCAATTGGGGTGATTGGTAGGTATTTTTAGGTATAGGATTTGTTGTTTTGATCTTGTATATTAATGTGTCTGGTGGTGTGCATGAAATATGCTTGGTTTTTCATTTGCACCTAAAGGATTCTTTTTAGGTATAGGATGATGGGAGTGGTTCCAAATAGTTTGCTACGTTAGCTGGCTCTCCTCTTCACGCAATGGGGGGTGAGTTTCATCGACACTTAGAATTGATGATAATTGTTATACCTTGGATGGATGACACGTGTATTGGATCCGGTTTGTTATAGGCTTACACAACCCGTTGATCTCTTGGGCCGAGTTTAAAAGTACCCTACGTTTATAATTTCATTTGCACCTAAAGGAGTCTTTACAACATACAAAGTTTGACAATTTTATGGTTCAAGAACTTTATGGTGACTCAAACATATTAAGTTCAAATGTTGATGCTAAATAGGTTTGCACTTCTTTCAAGAATTCTAGGAGAGTTCCTTTTTTTATGGATTAAGGGTTGGTAGATTTTTAAGTTAGTTAAACGAGTTATCTAAATTGCTTATCTGATTATTTGACTAAAATAATCAGTTTTATACAAATATTTGCCTTCTAAACTATTACTTATTATTTATCTATACAATAGGAGAAAGTTAAAATTAGCTACACACCATGATCGTATTTTTCGTCTGCAATACAAGAAATTTGAGAGAGAAGTTGCACAAATAAGGAGATCGAAAATTTCTTGCGTTTGTTGCCTTGAATCTTTTAACAAAAACATATTACTTATAGTTAGTTCATGTAAGAGCAATCAAATTAGTAGTCTCATTTATAGTGTTGATTTTGTTTTATCAACGGTAGAGTAATTGTTCTATAGTAGTGAGGCTTTGAGCATGCAACAAGGCAATATTCTCTTGCATTGCAGGTAAACCACACTGTTTATGATTTTTTCTGCTGCCTTTTTGTTACCCTACATATGATTAAAGGTGACCCTTTCATCTATTTGCTTTTGAATGATTGAGTTCCGATTATATTTTGTATGAAACAGGTCAAACGCGTCATCTCAAACAGTGATCAAAGCTTAAGTTAAATCAAAGATCGGGTGAATGGGTTGAATTGATCACATGGGTCATCTTAAAAAGTCAAACCTTACGTTGAATAAAAGATCAGTTGAATAGGTCAAATGGGTCATCTCAAACAATCAAAGCTTAAGTTAAATAAAAAATCAATTAAATGGGTCAAATAGGTAACCTGAAGTTCTTAAATTGCTTGGCTAAATAACAGGTTGCAATTACGACATTTGTTGCAACTTATAAAATTTAACTACTTTAGTGGACTACCTAAATGGGTTCCAAACTTTCAATCCATTGGTCATTTTTTGTTTTCCTTTTTAATTTTCATACTTTGACATAAGTTCAAATTATAAATGAATTGTCAGTGAACAAAGTCACATACTAAATGATAATAAAGTATAATTAAACTATTATCAGTGAACTACGTAAATAGGTTGTTTCACAAGGATTTAACCCGTGGCAACTGTTTCTCATGTCCTCAATTGCCAAACTAATTTAGTTGTTGTATATAACCATACTAGCCTAACGTCCCATGTGTTACATGGATTGAAAAAACTAAAATAACGAATATTTACAATTAGAAATGAAGAACTAATATTAATAATCTTCTAATATATAAGAATAATATATAAAGATGCGAAATTTAAGGGATGCAAAATTTTCATTAAAATAATTTTTCGTTATATGAATGACACGTGGCAATAACTTCTTGAGAGTGTGCCATGTGACAACATATAACTTAAAAGCCAATAATTTATTAAAACATAAAATTGATAAAATGTTATAACAAACTTAGCTGCAAATATGAAGAAACATGCCAACTTAAGTTGTATTGTGATTGTATATAAAATTAAATTATGAAAAACTAATCTCTTAATATTATGTTTGAAAATTTAAATTCTGTTTACCATAATTTTGATTTAAAATCATTGTACATATATTACAAAATGGCTTTTTATTTTCTCAAAATAAATTATGAGGAATACAAATAATGGCTTCCATTTTAACATTTATTTGAATATAAAATAAAAATGATATTAATTCAAACTTTAGAAATTTTTTATTTTAGGGAAACAAATTAAGAGAAATTTTTGGAGTTTAAATGAGTGTTTAATATGATGACAAGTGACAATATTTATTTAAGAATTTGACATGTGTCAAAGGGTGTTTAATATGATGACAAGTGACAAAACCCTTTTCTTTTATTATATATAAAGATCAATAGATTTCTTCTCTCTTTATTTTCCTGTTTTTGGGAAAAATTGATTTTGGTTTCTTTAGGTGACATTGGCCTAATCTAAAGCTACTTAGAATATTTATTGTGTATTTGTTGAATTGCTATAGGAAGACCTTCGCACTCATTTACCCAATCCAGAATAAGGTGTGTATTATTCTATGCTATTATATGTGTATATATGTAGCTCTATATTATTTTCTCACGATTTCAAAATATGGGTTTGAATGAAATTGAAAAAAAAAATTATGCAACCTTGATTTGTTTTTTCTAGAATTGTTTTAATAATTTTTGAAAGAATCACTACGAATAAGTATCCTCTTGGCTTCGAAGCAATGAAACCGTCATTCTTTTTTAGGTTAAAAAACAATTCTATAGGTCTTACATTAGTCGTTTAATTTTTTTTACTATTCTGATAAAGGGACACCATTCAAAGTAAAAGACTGTTTAAGAGCATAATCATCAATGCAATTTATACCGGTCAAAATAATGACGTTGTGTGATCAATTTTATTTTATCAATTAACGTATACAAAGCATAAATGCAACTGACACCTACTAATATCAAAATTATATTTATGAATACATGTTATATGCTCTAAGAATTGTGTAGTTTTATATAACTTTATATCTGAAATTCATACACAGAACGCACAAGCAGATCTGCTATACTTTTTGTTTTTGTTACTATCTACAAAAAATATCAGACGTTTACTAAACTTTTTTGCCATCAAAACTCCTACAGCCATCCGACTTCTAATTCCACACGCGGCATTTGCCTTTTTGGTTAAACACTATGCGGCTGTTTGCTTATTTTCGGCTATCAAAACTGCAGCAGTCATCCGAATTCTAAATCTACACCTGGCTTTTTGGTTAAACACTACTGAAGTTGTTTTCTTATCTTTTGGCCATCAAAATTGTAGCTATCCGACTTCTTAATCCAAGTACGCCACATGTTGTCTATAGTTAATATTATGTAATTGCGCATATAGCTGGCAACCTTTAGGCATATCGTATGTAATCCTGCACATAGTTGGTATAAACCGGAATGTACATGAAGCATTTTGAACTTCCCATATGTTTTGTAAATGGAGCATAACCCGCTGCGAGACGCGTGGTGCAACTCCTAGTTCAATAAACGGGTAAAAACATTATATATTATATTACCAGCGGTGAGTGTAACCGCTGGTAAAATGAATTACAACCGTTGGATTTCGCTGAGATTAAATCTCAGCCGTGTAAATTAGGTGGTTACAGCAGTTTCAAACAAGTTACAGGCGGTTACCTTTCTCTCGACGGTTCCTTCTTCTCCGGTTCTTCTTCCTTTTTCTTCTCCACATGTCTTCGATAACCTCCACGGGTATGCACATAAATAGAACATATACATACAAATCATTCTTCTTTGATCTCTTAGTGAACAACACCATTAGCGTATTCAAGGTTCGCCTTTGAAGCTCCAACGAGCAGGATGTTGGCAACTACAAACAATGGTTATTGCTTCTCCAAATTTGTTTCATATAGATCTATACGCACATGTTTATATATCTATACATCTCTGTAATTGCATCTCCCTCTGTTTCAACTAATTTCCTAAGATGGTTGAAGGTTATTAATTGTTAATTTGACCTAGGCTTAGTTTATTGATGATCTGAATCTACGTTTCTTGTATTGCCCGTTGCAGGTTTCGTAACTAGATGTTGTTTGGTATCATCATACAATGGCTTCGGATAATGAATTACCATTGAAGAATATAGGGTTTCAGAGTTACCCACCTGATGAAGAAGCCAAATTCATAGTTCCCCTGATTTTTCATGTGGTTAGGGTTCTTTAAGATGATTTATGATGGTTTAACATTTTTTATGATCAATGATCAATTGTTGTTTGAAACAATTTTCGTTGATGTTTGTTATTTCTTATTGATTGGATCTTTAATTGTGTGCAGAGGAAATGAGGATTTAAACAACATATTCATCATCATCTTCTTCCTTTGCATACACTACACCGTCGACAGCTTATTTCAATACTTTGCAAGGACATCATTCCCACATGGTATGTAAATTTTAAATCATCTATCTAGGAATTTAATATATGTTATGTTTTCTATTGTATAGAGTCACAAGCTGATCAAAGGGTTAAAGCGAAGATGAAACTTTAGTTTCTGCAACTGATAAGTTAATGTTATTATAATAATAAAATGTACTTAATTATGCTAATTGCTATCAACCTTATGAAAGCTTAATCTTCTTCAAGTGTATATTGTGAATCACTTAATAGAATAATCTCTTTGCATAAACTTATATCTATGAATAATCCTTTAAACCGCGCCTTTCATTATAATTGTTATATAATGAAATTGTGGGTAGGGTAGACTTTAGGAGAGGTAGTTTTGGGCTGAAAAAGATAATAAATTATATTCTTACTTCCATCAAGGTGACAATGATCATAATAATTTTAAAGATAATAAGTTTAATAATAAATTTCATCCATTAGAAGAGTTTATGACAAAAGATTTCTTAATCAGAATTATGACCAAATAAATACCTGATATAGTTTTACACCGTTTACTACATATGTTAGGCTGGTTTGCTACAAGCAAGATTAATGGCATTTGTATATTCTTGTCTTTCATCTAGCTTTTGTCATTTGCAGCGATACAGGAAGAAACAATCAGCATGGACTCAGGATGAGAAAGGTTTAACTTTGATAAAGATGCCCATTGACAAGACAAAGGTTGCAAAACGATTGGTTAATAAGGTAATCAGTTAGGTATGTGTATATATGCTAGGAGACAAACCTTGTGCTTGGTTTCAGAACCACATGTTGCATTTCATTTGTTTTTCAGTAGTGTTTATTCATTTGTGAATGTGAAGATTAATTTAATTTTACTTGGATGTATGATAGTTTGCACTGGTCGTTCTAATATGACAATTATGTGAATTTTTTGTTGCATTCTATTCCATAAATGATCTCTTGATGTTGTTAAAAAAATTGTTCCGAGCTTATTAGGTTAATTGTTAAATTGATTCTTGATCTAATTAGCTGTTGAATTATATTATCTGTTTGGCTGCATATGCATTTCCAGCTCATGCTTGTGTGAATGTATGTTTCTTATGTCTCTTTGAAATGTTATTTGAAGGATATATAGGATTAAATTCAGGTAATTCTGATTACAATATGCGGATGATGATTTATTATTCCTTTTTGAATTTGATAGGATTAGGTTTGCTAGAAGGATAAGTAAGATGAGAAGGAAAGTTGTGCCTAATCTGGGTTCATTAATCATTAGTTGGCGTTTAATTCAAGTATGTCCTTAACTTACACCCAGTTTGTTGTTTTCTTGAAGCGATTATGTTAAGTTCATTGATAATCTTTGGATTTTGATTATAGATTATTGTCTTCTTTTAACACATGTTTTGAATTTAACCAAACATGGGCTTTCTTCATTGATTGTTCTTTTATATACTTCATGGATTGGGTGAGTCAAGATAGCAATATTTGAAAAAAAAATTGATTCTCATTTGTAATTTTTTTAAGATACATGCGGTGTGATATTGTTCTTCACTAGGATTTCATTATTGATTGATATCTTTGCATTTGTTGATGATCATCTTACATGTTTGACAAATTACACAAGCCGAAAAAGAAAATCTTTGAAGAATAATTGATGTTTTAAGCATGTTATTTTGATTTGTTATACGAATTAAATAACGTACTATTAATAGGGCTTCCCCACCGATTGATCGTTTTACATAAGTTGATACTTATTTTACATGTTTGAGTAATTAGTAGTTACAGACTCAAGATTGCAACTTTTACGTACCCTTTTGAGTTATTAATGGTTTATTTAATCATCTTTTGGGTATTATTAATTTGGGTTTCTTCAATCTTTATTGATTGGTTTTTTCTCATCTGCTTATGAATATACAATATGTTTCGCTACTCCGATAACTCAAATAATGTATTTGCCAAACACATATTAATTAAGAAACACAGATGATGCGAGTTTGTTAATTGTTATGTCTTATGAACACATAACACAATCTTCATTGATTAGTTTTTCTTGTAGATGCCCATAGAAGTGCACAAACAATTAGAAGAGCTTTGAATTTGGTAGAAAGTATTACGATAATTAAAGGTGTGGTTTCTCTTATTATCTAAGATGTAACAAGTGTTATAGAAACTTATTATGTATTATATTAGTAATTGTATTCAATAATCACTTCATTATGCATTTTATTTTAGATATTATTTATATGTCAATTTCTAACCCCACCCCTTGTGGTGTGGTGGTGCTAACATGGGTTTCTAACATCAAGGGCAGGGGTTCGAACCCCACTAACAACTAACTTGGTAAAGGATTTCACAATTAAAGAAATTAATCTTTCAAAAAAAATTTATATGTCAATTTCTAACTTTATCCTTCATATGATTGATCTTAATGATCTTCAATAGGAGATCAGCTAGCAAATAGTAAAAGAAACATGACATTTTGGAAGAGGACCACCATGTACTCTTCATTTGCATTATTATGACAGAATATAGATGAATCGATTGTTGCCTTCTCCTATGAGTTGTTTGAAAAAGGTGATGGATTTGTTGGCGTCTTCCCTTGCATTCAAATAACACCATTTTAAGTTTTTTATAGCTTCTGTTTAAGTTAACTCACTTTCAATCAATTTTTAGGGAGCATCAGGAGACTTGGATGATGATGAATCCACTCAAATAGATGTGAATTTCAACATTATCAAGAGTGTTCTTGGTTTGTTTTCTTCTCAAGAGGGACTAGCAAGACCGACTTCCAAGATGTTTGGTCTCATAGGGATTCAAATTCCCACACAACGAAAAAATAAACAAATAACCATGACATCATGCGTTTGAAATACTTGATCTTGTGAAAGGTTAGTCTTATGATTGACGCGGTCAATTGTAAAGATTGTATCTATCACGCCGGAGTGAAGTTATTAGTAAAAATAATAGAAAATTAGTTATTTCATTATGACATTAGCATACCCGACCACCGGACGGGTATAAAACTAGTTACATTTGATAACATAAATAAAATACCATAGATATGATGTTGTTTACTTTATCGACCATACACTAAAATGAATGTGTTTTATAAGTTCTTTCATGAATGATGTCGCTAGGGCCGCTTTTATCATAACTTGAATATAGAGAGGGGGGGGGGGGGGGTAGAGTGCAACCTCTAAAGATGTGACAATTCGTGATCTTATGGGACGGTCATACACATATGATCCGATGTGTTTTATTACTATCTTGACTTGTTATGCACATGGTTTGACTTTATTTTATGATCATGTTACACTTAACTTAAGGTATATTTTGCAATAGATGCACCAAATGAAGGATACCCTTTTGAAAGGCATACTGAGTTTTAAAAGTAACAATTTTAATTAAAACTGAGGATTAAATTGAAATACTCGAAGGCACAATTTGGGTCGCTGAATTCCTTGATTGTGTTCATTTAACATCTTGTTTTGCCTGTTTGGTTGGTCATTTAATGATTTGAACTTTTAAAAGTTCTTTAATTTCTATGATACTAAGATTTTTATGTAAACAATTTGCGTAAGTTTATTTGTATTATATCGACTACCTGAACCTTGGATGGGAAGTGTGGATGGTATAAAACTAATTACACTCTCGGTCCACTGATAAATTTGTTAAATTCTCTTGTAATTAATTTTTGCCCTCAAGGCGGTAAATAGTCTATCATTAGTTATATGTTTTAAAGAAGATAACAAGTTATAGATTAAAATGAGATCTTATAACATTTATCGGTTTTCAACTGGTTACAAGTTTGTGTTACATGTTTTTAAAACCTGGTATTCATAAAAGAACAATAAGACCTATTGCTATTAGGTCGAATAAGTTCGGTTTATCAGGAGACTGCTTGTTGCATGTTTGGATCGTATATAAAGCAACCACCTTGTAACGATCAAGTTATAATCACATATAATATATAAATTATTGAGGGTGATATCAGTAGTAATGTGATATGTGGAAATGAATTTGGATTAATTTGTTTTCAGTAAATCAAGGTGTATCTTGAAGCAATGATAAAGTTGATAGCATGTGAATTAGAGGTCACCAAGGTTTTTTTTTTGAGTTGTAAAAACAACCTATTCAATATATTGTAATATATTCACGAGTTAAATACGGTTTTGCTCCCAAAGGTTCAACAGAAATAAAATTCTTTTAAAAGATTAAAAAGATTTCATAAGTTTTTTTAATTTCAGTCCAAAAGTTTCATCAGTAGTTTAAATTCAGTCTGAAGTTTCATACGTAGTTACAATTCAGTAAAAAATATTAAACTTATGGACAAATTTGAATAAATGATAAAAATTTTAAACTGGAATTAATGTTTTCAAATTTTTTAAGAAAAAATTATTTTTATCAAAATTCAGGGAGAAATTGAATTTAACACTATATTCCTATTACCATTGTTTGCGCATGAGCTTTGTATATGGAGTTCACAGTTTTGCATATTGTCTGTTGGTTTTATTTCTTGAAGAACAAAACTTAAGTTCTATTCCAAGAAAAAAAAAGACAAAAATTGAAGGGCATGTAGGAACTGAAAATTTTTAAAAAACCCATTAGATTTTCAAGTATACCATCAATGCCTTTTCAAGTATATTTTAACTTTGGGTTCACAGGCTAGACCGATTAACCAAACTACGAGTTTAGTTGTTATGTGCATGTTTGGTTTGAGTCTTAGGCGTCTTCATTTCTTTTGAAAACTATATAAACCAACTCGGCTTACCCACTGTACCCAACTTTTAAAATTCTCTAACACATGCTATAAAATGGTAGAATCTAACCATGATTTTTGAACCCAATGGATTGAGAGAGTGTAGGGAATTATGCGCGGTACTTAGCTTACGTGACAAGCTGTATGGAATGCATGACATGTGATCATCAACAAGATCTCTTGCTATATTGTCAATAGACGGTTATAGTGGGCCCTATTATCCCTCTTTTTGAATATGATAAGTGTGATGCAAGGTAAGTTGCGTCACGTACACTCATTGTTTTCTCTCATATAGAACTTATTTTTCGATTAAAGTTACTCTTATGCCTATGTTGGAGGGAGTTCACAAGGAGAATTTCCTTTCTACGGCGAGTTTATGATATTTTGTTTTGTAAAAGATTTTGATCACGATGCTTAGAATTTTTTTTCCAGAGAAGTCGGTATCATGATCCAATTGGAAATGTATGGGAATCGTAATTCAAACGTTGGATAATATGAGAATCATGATGCACTTTCATATTAAAGCAGTTCGATGGTTTCATCCGAGCTTTTCAACTGAATAAATCTCGAAATTGATCAAGAACAAGTATGTGTAATCCGTATGAATTACAAGAACCAAAGAGAACGAGCTAAATGATTGAATTCATATTTAAGGGATTAGTGGGCTAGAAATTGCATTTGGCAGCTACTAATATACAAATATATTTTAATTAAATTGAAGCCATTTTTTCATGTTTCATAATGAAAATTAAATTCTAATTACATAATGTTAATTTATTAATGGAAGAAATAGTAAGGTTTTAAAAATTTTCAAAGTGAGCATGGAATGTTTATTAGTTTGCATTTGACCACGAAACGCTCTTGAGTACATTTTTGAAACCTTATCGCGGCGCACAAGGACACCACATAGTATCAGCTTCCCCTGCATCATGTTTATTACTACACTAGCTTTAGTAAACCCGTGTATTACACGGGTTGAATAAATAAAATATTAATATAATTATATTTATTAATTATAAAATGATATTTTAACATATAATAAAATAATAATATCAGCTTTTTAAAATTTTATTTTTAAACTTTTTTCTAAAAATAAGTAAAACAAATCGTATAAAAATGTTACTTTTAATAATTTTCCCATTATAACTCTCAAATTTGATTATTTTTTGTTTTTAAAAAAGTGACTTTTTAAAAATACCAATTTTAAAAAAATTTGTATTTTAAAAAAAATATGCTTTAGAAAAATATATTATTTTATAAAAAATTATTTATTTAGAAATAATATTAATAAATAGATTTATTTCTTAATTTATTAAATCTAAAAAGTTGTAAAGAAATATTATTAATAATTAAGGTAATTATTTAATAGGAGAGAGATGCGGGAAAATTTTATGAGAATGATTGTGGTGCTGCCACGTGTCATCTTAAGATAGCTTTTTATTAGAGTAGGTAGATTTTTGAAGCGGGTCGGTAACCTTTTGAAACAAATCCGTAATTTTTAAAGTTTGAGATTAATTCTATAATTTAAACAAACATTAAGAACCATCCTTGTATTTAATTTTATAATAAATTAGTTTTTTAACAACCAGTTTTAATGCGACGGTATAAATTCGAGTTACCTTAGTTTACGACATAAATTTAATTTGGAAACGAGTCAGGACAATTGTAGTCCTATACTCACTTCAAGTGTTTATTTTTATATATGTTTTAAGTTGGTTTAGGATTCAACGTTAATTTGGTTTAGAATCTTGTCAAATGTGGTACATTTTCTTTCGATGACATAAATTTGATTTACTCTACGTTTTGATGTAAATCTAGTTTGAAAATAAGACGATTCGATTGTAATTTGTGGTTTATCACGCCGTGTACGCCGCCGCCGCAACGGGCGTCGCGTATAAAGCCTAGTTATAATGAAAATTAAATTCGATTATTCTATTGAATTTTGAATAAAGTATCATTAATTAAAATATTCTTATTAAAATTTGACACCACCAAGGGGCTTATACCCTCTCAAATTCACTTCTAGGGGCGTTGACCCTGACCATGTCAAGGGAACGTTGCCGCTTGGAACATACATTGCTTACAGATGAACCAAGAAAGTTATAATACCAAAAATCATAATAAATTCAACACAAACATACATTCTGCCCCTTGACTTGTTTTATGATTATTATGATCTATATTGGTCAACAAGTTAATTTGATTACACTAAAATTATCTAATAATAAATGAGCCTTTCCTTCTTTAGCTACAAAAAGTTTCTTTTTAACTTAACAAGCACCGATACAAAAGTTTGTATTGGCTAGTAAATTTTCTTTTGACACTCAAGACTTGGATTCATTACTTTCAATATGGCAAAAGACACAAACACCCCTAATAGTATCTCATTTTGCTCAACTAAAAATCTTTGGCCCAATATTGATTTTGTGCTAACTACAACTGTAACATTACTCTCTAGCTTAGGAAAATCAACCTCATGTATCAGAGCAGCACTAAAAGTCTTCTTAGCTCTCAACAACATGTGATATAAGTTTACAGTGTTTATCTATACTGTCTGGAACTACCAATCTCACTACCTGAAGATTCATCGCTCAACATCACCATCTTCCTGAATTTAATCATGTCATCATTGTAGGCCCTTGTGTCATAAACTCTTGATTCATTTGTGTCTCCTTTCGTTTCCTTCTCATCCAAGCTATCTAATGACGCATTTCCTTCTAATGCTCGAACAATCTGTTCTTTCACGTGAAAATACAATATTAATTAGTATGCAATTGTAAAAAACTTATGCACTTCATGTATCTTATACATTTTCTTAAAACATCTCGGTTGGGTGGACCCGCCTGCTCATACAGGTCCACCCACATCAATTTCTTAGGTGATATGTCCACACATTTCATCTTAGGAATGGGTTATACATATGGCTAGACCATCTGGTCCATGAGGGTCCACCCATAGCCGCTCCATGCCTGCACCCTCTTACAAGTACACAGGCAACAATCAACTAACCTGGCTCATCTTAGGACGTCTCTTAGCAGAATGGCGGACACTAGCTGCAGCACAAGCAGCCATTTGTGCCATCTCATTATGATCGTATTTATCTTTCAAGCGTGGGTCCACAAGCTCATTGTAGTCTCCATCTTCCTTCGCCTTGGCAATGAGTGGCCTCGCCTGTTTTTGAGTAACATAGAAATAACCAACACTAATTATTAAATATATAAAATCTAGACTCTAGAGGTGGCATACTCGACCAATTTGGTTTATGTTTCTCTAACCACGTGAATAGTTAAAAATAACAGAAAAGGAAACAAGTTGAAACTAGCCCAATATGTAATTTTATAACTTAAAACCCTGTAAATCATTTTATTCAAGAAACTAGATCAAGATAATTTACTCTCTAATTATTTATTAGATAATTAGATATAAAGTGTATTGATTTAACCGAAAATACAAAAAATTAACCATTTAAATCGGAGCACGTTTTGACCTGTCACCTAACCAGTCTTATCCCTCATTTTGCCACCACCTCTTATATGAGATCATTAGAGTTAGGTTAAAATATATGCTGTACCACATACCATGTACCATAAATCGTACGTTTGATTATATGATTGATTGTTTGATTATTTGATTATATGTTAAATCGCGAGCGATATATCTTTTGTATCGAGCCAGGGGTCTCTTTGGAAGCGGTCTCTCTACCTATCTGGATAGAGGAAAGACTTGCCACCAACTACCCCTCCCAGACCCTGCTCTTGAGTGGGATATACTGGGTTTGTTTGTTTGTTTGTTTAGAGTTAGGTTAAAATAGGTTGGCTGCTATACTAACCCAATCTACCAAACTGTCATCCGTGTATTCCTTCTCAGGATCAATAGGCTTCCTTCCTGTCAAAATCTCCAACAACATGACTCCAAATGAGAAAATATCAGACTTCTCTGATAGCTTCCCACTTGAAGCATACTCTGGAGCCAAGTACCTATTATTTGTTCCATAAACTGAAGAAAATTATTTGCAAAAAACTAACTTACTTCATGTAAAGCTAATCATTTTAAGCATAACTAACTTACCCGAAAGTTCCCATCACACGAGTTGAGACATGAGTGTCATTCCCAGATGTTAGTTTTGCCAACCCAAAATCAGCCACCTATGTTTACATTCATAGCATGTCATGAACTCTCATATTAGCCTCAAATGTTAGGTGTCTTTAGTAGTTACCTTTGCTTCATAGTCATGGTCAAGAAGAATGTTAGCAGATTTGATGTCCCGATGAATGATCCGAGGATGGCCTGCAAGTTTTCAACAAAATTTTCATGTATTTCATGGAAGTGTCAATTTCAACCTATTTACTGAAAAGGCTAATTTAGATTGTCTTTCATCTTAAACGGTTCAAGCTGGTTGAAAGAGTCTCCTAAAATGTTTTCCCAAATATTTGGATTATTATCAAGAGGATAATGTTTTTGTAACCATATAATAACAAAATAAAAATTGTATAAAAAACTAGGAAAATGAACATAAAAATTATAGTTCAGCCCAAACCGATGCAGTCGGTGTGACCCATAACCCAACCTATTGATCTTGCTATCTCTAGTATTTAAAGAGAGAGAGAGAGAGAGAGAGAGAGTATGAATGCTTGTGACGTACAATCTTCATGGAGATAAGCAAGTCCTTTCGCAGATCCAAGCGCGATACGCATTCTAGTTTGCCAATCCATAACCACTTGACCCTTTCCTACAAGTAAAAGTTCGATTTCATGATGCATTCAGACAATGCATGAATAAATCCTACAAACACATGAAAGTCTGTCCTGTGTAATATGCAACATTTTGATTTAACCAACATGTATTAGCATCAAGTCAACACAACTCACCATGAAGATGGAACTCCAAGGTGTTATTAGGAACATACTCATAAACAAGCATTCTCTGCCCGCCACTAATGCAATATCCCACAAGTGAAACCAAATACCGATGGTGGACCCTACTAATGATCTCAACCTCTGCCTGAAACTCCCGCTCACCTTGCCCGCTGCCTGATTTTAAGCTCTTTATAGCAACCTCCTGCCCGTTAGGCAACACCCCTTTGTGCACATACCCAAACCCCCCTTGACCCAAAAGATTATATTGGGTGAACCCTCCAGTGGCTGTTGCTAATTCCTCATATGAGAATTGACTCTGGTTGAATGCTAGTGGCACGTTTGTGGATGCTACTGACATTCTAGGCCCTGGAAATTCATTACTAGTGCTCATTAGTGGTGGTTGCGGTGGATGTCCCCAACCACCACCACCACCAGAACCGACTTTGACCACATGGTCTGGTTTACCATGGTAGTAGGGTGCTCCTCCACCTACTCCTGGGATTTGTTCATGAGTATAGTAATGCTTTTTCTTTTTCCTTTTGCATATAACACAAATGAAGACAACAGCAAGAAACACTAAAATGGCAGCGGCTATTCCTCCAATGATGATTGGGGTACTGTTAGCACTAGAATCTGATGATTTTGAGGCTGATTTTCGGCTTGATGGACTGGGTAACTTCCTAGCAGGACCTGGTGCACCTTTGTCAGAAGTGTTACCATGGTTTGGTAGAATGTTGGGAAGGTTGGGTATAGGCAACGGAGGGGCTTCTCGTGAGGGAGTTCCAGCAGGTGGTGGCGGAGTAGAGGTGGCAGGCGTGGAGGGAGGTGGCAGTACATTAGGAGGTGGAGGGGCAGGTGGGGAAACTCCTTTACTGTTTTCATCAGGGGAGGGTGGTGGCTGTAAATTAGGAGGTGGAGGGGCAGGCGGGGAATATCCTTCACCGTTGTCACCAGGGGATGGTGGTGGTTGTGACTTAGGAGGCGGAGGGGCAAGCGGTGGTCTAGAAGCTTTAGGTGGTGGCGGTGAAGGACTGGAAGGTGGTGGTGGTGATGGTGAAGAGTCAGAAGGTGGTGATGAAGAGTCTGAACTTGGAGACGGGGTTTCAGGGGCCGGAGCAGACTTTGGGGCCGGAGCCATATGTCAAGATGAACTTTTCCGGCCCTTAGAGAAACTCTGCCGGAAAATCAAATATTCATCTGCTACTTCCTGTACAAACCTCTTGATTTTCCTCCTCAACACAAATTTAAAACTACATATTAAAGTAAAAGATCATATTAACAATTTGTGAATCATATTCCCTTTTGTGTTAACATAATCAGAATTCAAAGAAACTGCCGTTGAAAACATGTTATTTCCTTTAACATGGAGGTTGAAAACAAAGGATGGATCTGTTTATCATCATGACCAAAAATCAAACTCCAAACTATCTTTTAAAACTAATAAACTACGGATTGTATAAATAGCAATCTCAAAACCACACTATTTGTTAATTTCATGCAAAATTTCCTCGTTACACATCGGAGAAGCTATTACAATCTTTGTTGTTTTAACATAAAAATCTTCTTGCAAAGATTACTGAACTTTTTTTCAAATATGATATTTGTATTAGCCAGTGATTTGCCAAAATTTCAGGATTAAAATCATTTAAACATATACTATTACCTGGATGAAGATTATAGAATGGACTCAGAAAAAAGGGGGTGGGGGAGAGAGAAAGCATTTCAATTCATTCAATTTGAATCCAACCGTGTCTTTCCCCCTATTACCTTCCTACAAAAATGGAGGTTTCTCTCACCAAGAATGGTAGCTTTTTAGCTGCAAAATCACCTAACATTTGTCATTTTTTTATTCTCGTAACAAGAATCAAACACCATTAGATGTTAATATCTCAAAGATACTTCAGAAAAAAATACTTATGCAGCAGACCCAACAAAGATTGGTTAATCACATAAAAATTTAACAAACTTCGATCCAATTTCTATTCCAGAAATAAAACAATCAAAATTTTCAGAAACTATGATATTTATCATATAATAAATAGGAAGACTTATGCCGTTGAAATACCTTTATGACTACAATTGCACCATCATCACAGGAATTAACCAAAAGTATGCAATTAATAAGCTCATCATCTTCAATGTCATCGCCAGATATATCAAAAGCAATGCTGTTTTATCAAGGATATGCCGCCACCACCATAGACATTCAATATGCATGATTTCGTGAAATAATCATATTCTGCTCTAACATAGCAGAACTGTCCATGGATGTTAGACAATGCACCACCTTTATCAAGAAGAAGCTTTTGAACACTGTAGATCTTGTCCTTCAAATCAAAGACCAATAACTCATCCACCTGTAGTTTCATAGTAAAAAGTACCATCCACAAATATACCAGCACTTTTTACATCTTATCCGTCCAAATCCACACTTAACATCTATGATATTCTCCAAGATTTTGGCTTTGAATAATATGTTAAAGTACACCATGGGTCTCATTCCCACATCATAGTTGAGTGAGGAAGGTTCAAAACCAAGCAAAATTTCCAAGTTAATTCTGTGGTAATAACTAGAAGAATTTTGACCCACTAATTCACAGAAACCTTGGTTTTCTTCCAAAAAGTCACTAGTTCACAGAAACCTTGGTTTTCTTCCAAAATTCAAAGTCAACAGCTATTTATTTCCTCTCACTCGATAGTTTTGTTTGTTGAGTTACTTCCAGAGTGCGTTTGATTAAAAGATCTTGCAAGAGTTTGCTTCTTTCCCAAGCTTTTGACGATGAAAATCAATTGTATGGTTTTGATCCGTGCAAATACTTAAATGTATGCAAACTATATGCTGATGTGAGAAGAGAAAGCAAACACGACAAGATTCAAGCACTCACAAATCATAGTCATCGGAATTAGGTGACCATGAGCTTCCTATTCTAACTCCATCGTCTTGGAGTGACTATAAGAAGCTAACTGAGGGCTAATCTAACTTGCAACATGTTAATTATACATCAAAACATTAAGCAAGCCAAAATTAGGGTTTAACATCACAAACTGGTGAGAAATTCAGCCCTACGACAATACGAAAGCAATAAATCAAAGATAATTCAGAACACACGATCTAATCTAATCATCAAAGTTTACAGCCAACAATTTCATCAATACAGACGAACAAGCATAGAAATTTCCGTATCGTTTTCAGATCATCACAACAATGTGGAAGAAATTAGACTGATTGTGCGTGAATTTGCTTCAAAAGGGGTTAGCTAACTTACTAAATGAAACTCGAATTGATCAAAGCATGAAAGGTGAATGAATGAAGTACAAATTTACAAGGGGAATTGAAGGTCTATACGCTGTGATTGTTTTCCCTAGAGGTTATAATCAATCAGTTTCAATTTGCTTGGGGTGATCTTCAGTATTTTGTTCTTAACACTAGCGCGCTTATTCAGAGTGTTAGGTGTGGTTTTTATAACGTGAGAATTGCATGTATTAAGCGGTGTTAAAAAAGAAAAGAGTAAATTACATGGATGGTCCCTGTGGTTTATGGCAAATTATGTGGCAAATTATGGATGTTGTCCCTAGAACTAAATTTTATTGGATTTGATCCTTGATTGCACTGTTTGCTTTCAAAGATAGTCATTGGATTTAACAACGTTAATTTTGTTGGTCTCAGGTCCAAGATTACACACTCACAAAACTATCTTCCATTCATTACTTGCATTCCATACATATAAATAGACTAAAAACATAATGCAAACATGGGTCACTACTCTTATAAAATAGACCACTACTTAACTACACTACTACTCTACTTAGACTAATTCAAAATGAAAACTTGCTACATAATTTAAATAACACATGACTTAAATATTAGACCCGTGACCCGACTTGACCCGATCAAGATTAACACAACATTCACCCCCTTAATCTTGATCACGGTTCTTACTACTTGCTCGTTGATTGACCCACATAGGTTCGATTCTTGCTACTTGCTTTAAGAACTTATAGTTCTTATCTCTTGCTCTATCTTTGCTTGCTATCTTCTTGCTTGATTGAATCGATTCATCTTGCTCTTGCTACTTACTACTTACTACTTTCTCTTGCTCTTTCTCTTTCTCTTGCTATTGCCATTGCTCTTGCTCTTGCTACATGCCTCTTTCTTGCTATTTTCTTTGCTTTCGTTCTCATAAATCTGCTCAAGAGCACCCGCTTCCTATACCACCATCGGCCTTGATTCAAAACCCGAAATTACCAAAGTGTTGTCATGCTTGTTGTTCTATTCTTATGGTTGTTACCATTGTAATCAGGAGCGAGTTTGTCACCGTTTCAGCCCCGAAACTAAGCCCGAAACACCCATCAATTTTTTTTCAGTATTGCACTCTACTTTCTCAAAAAACGATGTTTATTCACCTGCTTGCTTGCCTGCTTCCTTCCTTTCGCTTAAAATTAAAACCAACAGGTTGCTTGATTGCTTCACATATCCTTTTTCAACAATTAAAACCTTTAATTAACTTTCCAAGTTTGTTGGTTGCTTGCCTCTTCCTGCTTTTACTTCTCTTCTAGGTATGTCGGTTAGTAGATGTGGTAGGCTGCCTCTTTGTTCCATCGTTGAACTCTTTTAATTAAATTAACAAGTAGCTTGTCTGCTACATCCTTTTCTATGTATTCCACCGTAACACCTCCTCCTCAAAACAATTTCTTCCTTCTTCGTCTTGATTTTTCTTCCTGCTTCGACGGTGACCTTCAATTTCTTTCTTTCTCTCAACAATAATAACTGCCACAGAAATCTGTCGCTCCGCTGATGCCTTGAATAATCGGGTCCTCAATGACTGTTGCTTATGATCGCTGGTGCTATATTCTTGCTTGATTACCTACTGCTTCTTCTCGTTCTTCAACCCTGCAGCCAAGGACTGCTCCCCCTTTCAAAAAACGACTCTCAAAACAACTCTCTTTCTAACCTTGCGCTCTGATACCAAATGTTGGTCTCAGGCCCAAGATTACACACTCACAAAACTATCTTCCATTCATTACTTGCATTCCATACATATAAATAGACTAAAAACATAATGCAAACATGGGTCACTACTCCTATAAAATAGACCACTACTTAACTACACTACTACTCTACTTAGACTAATTCAAAATGAAAACTTGCTACATAATTTAAATAACACATGACTTAAATATTAGACCCGTGACCCGACTTGACCCGATCAAGATTAATACAACAAATTTGGTCGGTTAACTTCAGGGGTATTTTCTTCATTTGGTATTTTATCTTTAATTTAATAATCTAAAATATAAATGCTAAATACCATCGGTAGCGTTAAATTTTAGTCCGGTAGTTTAACTTTTGATCCGGTAGTGCAAATTTTTATATAAATATCGAGTTTGGACCCCTAAAGAATATTAATTTCGCCCCCTCCCCCTTACGATAATGTTCAAGCCCCGCCCCTGCTGCCTAATGCATTGATTATGTTACCTTAGTACCTTTTACTTAGATCCATCCCTAGATCAAGAAAAATCAAAATGATTTTAGTTGATTATGAATAGTACAAATTCATTGACGGACTCCCAGTCACCTCATCTCCCGCCGGGTTTGATTTTCACCGCACGACCTAGAGCCGGTGGTTCACTTCCGGCGACCATCGTTCAAATTTCTTGAAATTAGCCCACCATTGCTCTAAACCTGCGATAAGGTTTTGACCTTTATCTACCATGATTTGCACTAATATTTCCAAGATTTAAGGCTAAAAAGTGGAATCTGAGGGAAAGTTAATATGGATTTTTCTTAGTTTGGGGTTTTTGTTGATTCTTAAAGACTTGTTTAGTATTTTGTAGAAATGAAAATAACCTCTAGGTGTGAACAGAAAGCGATGAATAGAGGTATGTTCAAAGATTTTTAGACAAAGGGTGTTAACAAATCGGATCTTGCAGGCATAGGGTCAGATCATCTAAAGCTGGTTGCTTATGGTTTATGTTTGATGGTTTGGGGTTGAAAATTTGACCATCATTTTAATCAGATCATCTACTTAGATCCCACTCTAAATTAATTATTTTTATATTTTATATTTTTTACAATATGAAATTAATAAAATGCCCGTAATACTAACCGTCCAATTTAACACCGTTAAATACAGGTGTCCATATTTGAAAGCAAAAACTGTAATTAGGGACCAAATCCGTAAAAAATGACTTTAGGGACCAAATCCAAATAATTTCTCAAACCGCAGGGACTATCAATGTAATTTTAAGAAAACAAAACAAAACAACTTAAATTTGAACGTTATTTGAAATCGAAAAATCTGATCTGAAATTTTGTTCGGATTGATGGGTTTCTATCAGTATTTTAGATTTCTTTTTGGTTTACGGATCATATATCAGATATGCAAAGTCTTGCTAGTTCGGATATATGACCCGAATTCATCTAAATATAACTGAACTTGGTTTTTACAAAGTCTCACATTAAGCGAATTTTAGTGACAAAGAATGCGCATTTGACTACCACCTACTACATACACGACAATCGGTGTGATCGTAACCGACGCTAAGAAAAATTGATCGTTGTGGGTGCACTGTAGAAGCTATTCCACGCCAAACAATAAACGCAACATTCTTTTTAATCATAGCCTTTACGTGTACAAATAATCACGCTTAAATGGGAGGGCAAGAAAAACACAGCCGCATCGAACTATTGAACATGATTGGAAAAAAGGTACCGGATAAGGTACTTATGCATAAGCCAAACCACTAACGTTAAGGTGTTCAGAGACTCAAAAATGCGACCTTGTTGCGGCTACGGCCTACAGAAATGCCATGCCCAAACATCAAGGGCCTAGCTTTCTTTTGCATAATCGTCTCAACCAGATCTAGTAATCCGTCAGAAAAATCAAACCATCAGCTCTCAAATACAGTTAGGGCCATCATCATCGAGCAAATTATGAAAAACAAAGAAGCCCATTGTGGACAAACCTTAATAATTAACAACCTACAACAACGGATAAGCATAAGCATAAACACCATTACTTTAAACCCCACCGTGACACTTAAAAACATATAAACATAGATGCATCATGCATTGATGTCAACTGCCAACCTAAGTATGCTCATTTAAAAGTTAAACTTGAATAATGCCTAAATATGTATAATTGAATATATTTCCTTATTACGTATCCATTTGGCATTTTAAAAGATCAAATGCATCTGATTCCGACAAGGTTTGATAACCATCATGCCTAAAATGTTGGCTAATAGGCGAAAGCCCTCACACGGCCGCAACCCAAAAGTTCGTAACAGCCATCTCTGGTGACACCATCCACCAACAGCAAAGACCCACTGGATTTTAATCATCAGAAGCTCGTAAATAGGTTTGAGGTGGGTGCTAAATCCCACAACCCTCGCTGGCGAGGGCCAGCTTGCTGTAAATAGATAACTAAGTACCACCTTGCCGAAAACAGACAACCAATAGGCAAAAGCCCTCAGAGGACGAGAACGCCCAAAACCCGTAGCAATGATCTCTGGTGACACCATCCTATGGCAAATGTCCACCACCATTCTGTCACCTTAAGATCATAAATACCTTTCTAGTTGGTGGAAACCCGACACAACCCTCTTTAGTAAGAGCATGCAGCAGACCACATCGATTTTTCCAGTACCACCGCTAACAGACTCCTCCAGGCACCACCACAAAACCACCACCGCGTACCCTTCTGCGTGAGGACACTTATAAGTGGGCGGTGAGTTAGGTGGTTACATCGACTAATTGTACCCAACGCATCAGACACTCGTACGCAATGACAACTTGCACCCAACGCATAAATGGTAGTACCTTTTACTGTTCATTCAGGTCGCTTTTTAAATATTATTATATATGTAATAATTTTATATATAATGATCATGTTTGCTTGGTTTAAAGAATTCACAGCAGGTGCTCTATTTTGATGTGAGTGTGTGCCCTATTTAATTAGGGATGATTGTAAGTGGTTGTGAGTGAAGAAGAGAAAAAAATTATGGGGATGGTGCCATGATTCCCCATATTTTGGTGATGGCCGTTCGGTGAATACACTGGTGTTGGTTCGGTTGTTTTAGAGAGAGAGAAAGAGTTTATGGGTGGAGATGACGGCTTGGCAAGCTGTTGTGTCACAATCCCCGTCTCTGGTTAGCGAACAACCATTTCACATGCCTTACTTTAGGTGTTTTGTAGGTTATGTTAGAGAGAGAGAGAGATAGAGAGATAGAAAGAGTGTGGGTAGGAGCGGCGATTTGGTCTGTTTTTGTGTCACTGCCGCCGTCATCTCCAGTCATCATACAACAATACCACATGTATTTCTCTCTTATTCGCCTTGGTGGTGGTGGTGATACCATATCTACCATTCTAGTGGTGATGGTTGTCGCTTTGCCTCCCGTTCTAGTTGAGGTGGAGCTGGCGGCTATCTCTTTGTTGTTCATGGTGGTAATAATGATTGTTGGATCACCATTGCCCTCCGTTTTATTATCTCACTAAAACTTTTTTAGGGTTATAATATCTAACCATGTTTTTGTTTAATGTTGTGTGTTGTTATGTTGCTGGCGATGTGTTGAGTATTCACTCATGTGAGCCTTTGTTATTTGATCAGTTTTTATGTGTTGTATCTTGCTGTTTCTGTGTGTCGATGATGATAAAACATTATTTGTTCAAAACCTTTCACTGTTTTGGCACCTCAAAGGCTTTGATTTTAGTGGCAAAATGGTGTCACACCCCCGCTAGAAGCGGAAACACGAGGATGCGACGGACGGGATCGTCATAACACATTGGGGGTCTAAGAGAATCACTAAAGGTATTCTCTGTAAATGGGTCATGACGTTACCCGACACATAGGGACACGTGTCAAGTATAGTCAATTCCAAAACATCATACCATAAATGCAAAAGTAATCCAAAGTTTCCATTCAGAAACAAAGAAGCACAAGTACAAAAAAAACAATCCCAAGGACAAATCTAACCAATTACAATTCAACAAAACAAACAGGTCCAAACAGGTCCAAACAGGTCCAAAAGTCCATAAAATGTCTATTGCTCCTAAAGGAGCGGTCTTGTCTAAAGTCCACAGCCAAGCACCTAAGCCTCAGTACCTGAAAAGACATGCTCTAAAAAGTCAACATATGTTGGTGAGTTCACAGGTTTATAAGTACCAAAAGCCGTTGCCGTGAAAGTAGTAAATAAAATGAGTGTGTGGGTAAGAGAGCATAGTAGTCATAGAATTCATACAAATCAAGTGTCATGTCCATGCTCACAACCGGATTATATTCACCCAAGGGCTCGCACAAGGCCAAGTCGGTCTTAGCTAGCATACCAACGACAGGGGTGGGGTGTCAACCCGTTAGTACTAACAATACATCTCCATGACAGTCTAGTCCAAGTATAGTCCAGTTCAGTCCAAGTACAGTTCAAGTATAGTACACATTTATGATAGAAATCTAGACTCGATCCTATGACTCAAACCACACACAAGTTCTTTAAAGCACGGCATAGAACAAAATATTGAGCAAGCTTTTCCCCCAAGAAAACATAATTAAAAAGGGGCCGTGAAACTCACCTTGAAGTAGCAAAGTTCAATGTCCACAATATCCATGATAACTATAAAAACACAAAACACAAAAGAATTACTCAAGGTCAAACCGACCTGGTTGGGTGTAATCCTCGAAGTCCAGCCCTTATTATATATTACGATTATTGTTTTTAGTTAACTCTATTTCTAAGTCCATTGCTAATATTAGTGTCTCAAGTCCCTTCTCATAATTTAGTTCAATAATTATATTTTAGATCCTTAACATCTCTCGATGAACCTTTACCAACTTATTATTTTATTAATAAGTTATAACTTTAACTATTCACAACTTATACATCTTAAATTTACTTATTTAACCCACTCATTGTTTTTATTTAATAATATATCCGCAAATTCTTATCACTTAGTTGTAAAATAAACTCAGCTTGAATAGCTGATCGCGCACCTGTTTTGTGTAGATTATCCGGAGGTCGAAACGGTTACGGTTCATTGCATAATAGATGTCAATGGAAAGCTAAAACATGGAAGTAACTCCCAGAAGAAGAAACAACTCAAACGGGTCACGAACGAAGAAGATATGACCCTATGAATACAGCCTATCATTCTGCTCGGATTTAACAGTTTCGACACCTGAACTTAGACACTGACTTTGGAGGACCAAACGACATCGAAAACACACGAGACCACTTGGGCTAGACAGGGGACTCTTTGAAATTGAATTTAGACGAAACTTTTGACCCAATTGGATTTGTTATGACCAAGTTACGTCCAGAATAAATTGACCCAAATTTTACACAGTATGCTGTCAGGTTTTCAGATTCACCTTTTAACTATCAAATCTTCCTAATCTTTGTTCCTATTGAACCATTAACATAAAATTAATGATTTTTACTGAACTTTTCCATTCAATCATTCATTGAGAACAGATCTTCAAGGATTTTCAACCCCAACCAAAAATATATACGAAGAGTCTTACACGTATGAACTAGGGTTTCACTTACTTTGATGATCCTACACAAGAACGCCCCAATTCTCAAGAGGCTTCATTCGTACATTGGAAGAACGAAGAAAACATGATGTTAGATGATAGATAATGATGAAAACATGCTTAGATGAGAGACTACATCAAAAACCTTGATTTTTCTTACCGGAAGGAAAGAAGATGGATGATATTGAACAAAGTTCAATCTTGAATGTCTTGATCCTTGTAGAAATCGATGGAAGTAGATGAACAAGAAGAACTTGGAGGATGGAGGCAACAAGGAGGAGTAGAGAGGAATTTGGAGGATTAGGGTTTTGCTAGAATGAAAAGAAGGGGGCATGAGCCTAACCCCTCTGGGGTTTCGGCCGAAACAAGGGAGGGGCAAGGGCCTTCGGGCCCTTAGCCCGTTTCGTCGAATACGTCTTGTCCCGATTCACATGTCGTCCAATTTTTACGTTTTTAAAATTCTACGAGTTAATACGATTCCAACGAACTATTATATGTTATATAACTTATTTAATTTATATTGTTTTGAGCCCACTTAGGTTTATTGCTAGGCCTTAGGCAAAGCCCATGGACGTAAGGTTACTTGTGTTATGATTAAGTTTTGAGTTTTACATTATAGAGAAACCTTGATCGGACTCACTACACAGGACTTTATAAGATGACAAGCCCACTAGTCACATAAAGATAAAGACTCCAGGCCCATCATAAAGACATAGGCCCATTGGGCCAAAATCTCCGGCCCAACAACAAATGTACCATAAATCAAAACTAAGCCCAAATAGGGACAAAAGTCAAAGTCAACAGCCCCATTTTGGTGACGGATGTCACAATATCTTGAGTTGAAAGAATTTCGTCCCGAAATTCAACTGGTGTTATCAACTGCAATGTCATCCGCAAACAAGTGGGGAGTACTTAGTCCTTAATAAAACTTCCCACGTGAATCCGATTTTTGTGCGTTCTTAACGTAAGGTGTATAATTTTTACCTTTTTTTAGTCTTTAGTCCAATTTTAAGCACAAACCATCGTGCTAAGCCCAAATCGGTAAATGTCCACTATCAACATGTCCAAGGCCCACTAGAACATATAAAGCCCATAATACATAGCTTTAGAACTTAGTGTGTCTACACACGTCTAATGCACTATTCTTAGACCAAATCGGTAAATGTCCACTATCAACATGTCCAAGGCCCACTAGAACATATAAAGCCCATAATACATAGCTTTAGAACTTAGTGTGTCTACACGCGTCTAATGCACTATTCTTAGACCAAGTCAACATTATGATCGCTTTCAAGTCAAGGTTCATTAATTAGACCAAAACAAAGTTAAAGAGTCAAAGTCAAAAGTCAAGTCGACGGTCAAAGTCAATGGTCAATACACTTATTTTGGTGACGGATGTCACAGTATCCCCCGTTGAGAGAATTTCGTCCTGAAATTCAGTCGGAGTTATCAACTACAACATCTTCCGTTAATGGGTGAAAGTACATAGTACTCAATTGATCTGCCATCGTATAAATAAGATTTAGGTTCTCGCCTTGAGTTCCATCTAACTTTTATGATTAGTATTTTACTAATTTTCAAAGTCCAATTTTTTATAGTCATGATCTCATTCAGTTCTTCGACGAATCAAAGTTTACCGCCCACTCGAATTTCTTTGATCGGCGCATATAAGGTCTTATCAGCAAGACACTACTTGAGTTTTGACGCATGGAACTTGTCATGCACCCCTCTCGGTACTTGCTATAACTTAAACCAGTAATCCACTGATCCAATCTGTTTATAAGTCTTAATTGCACATACCAATATAGGTGCTAATTTGCTCTTTTTGCCAAAGTAGACAATGCCTCCTAAGGCAACAGCTCGCATCCATCCCATAGACTAAGGTCTCTAGAGATGACTGTTTAGGTCTATAACCTATTTCTTGATGTCTCTAGAGTATGGTTGTTGTCCATTACCAAAAATTAGTTCCTGATCTGGTCCTGATTTCATATTCAAGGTATCATTAGTGTTTATATATAGGGTGGACCGCAACTAACCCACCACACTGCTAACACCTTGATAGTGTATCTTTCACCAACCACAACTAATTTCTAATTTAACTACTGTCTGAGAGGATGTGCCTAGAACAAGGCTTCCTTTTATTTTCAGTGTAAATCCAACCATCTTGTGCTGCCTTGATTTTGTCCTACGTCTAAAACCCTAATCATTCGTCTCTTGAATGATTAATGGTTTAGTCATCCAACTTTACCTGGTTTCTACCTATTATATCTATGACCGACACTTACATTTGTAAAGTGCCTCGAATGGTGCTAATATAATACTACAATAGTAGGTATTGTTATAAGGGAACTCAACCAATAGTAGGTGAACGTCCTAACTACCTCCAAAGTTGATGATACAAGACCTTAACATATCCTAGGATGTCTTAATAGTTTACTGACTTAGACCATTTAGAGTAAATAGTTGTATTCATGTCCAGATGCCTTCCTAACACCTTTTATAAGCTCCGCCAGAATCATGGCACGGAGCAACTGTCCCAGTCAAAGACAATTGACAAAGGTGCTCCATTCCTATCCATAATTTCACTAACATAAATTCTTGTCAACATTTCTTTCTTGTACCCCTCACTAATAGTCAGGAAATGGGTAGATATGGTCAATGACCCAAATCAAGTCATTCCCACTACTTGTGCATGAAGAAGTCTACACGAACTTTTTCCCACCTTCATTCCAAAATATTAGGCTATTGCAATAGTCTAGATGGCCTTTGATTCTACGCTTTGACCTTTGAACTAGTTGAAAGCTAGTACGCATAGTCTGCCATGTACCTTTTCGTTCAAGAACACCAAAACATGTTTTAACGACCATGGCATCTCTCGTTAGCACCAGGATGAACAATATACATAAACTTGTGTGCTTCGTCCATCACCAATGTCTACACATTCTAATAAATAAAACCAAAATTTGCTTTAGAACGTACAATCCTACATTGTCCTTTTGTACAGCTGTTTGTTCCAGACCTCTCAAAGCCTCATCCTTCACACTCGGTCTCCTCATTGATTCAATTCAAGTAACATCAATGTGGGATTTGCTACCTAAATGAACCGTCCTCCCCAATACCCTCACGCACGTGGGTTTGACTCTTTTCTTACGTCTCAACACATTGGAACTCACATTTGCCCTTCCCGGGTGACATAATATTTCAAAGTCGTAGTCACTAAACATCTCAATCCAACATCTCAGTCTCATGTTCAATCCTTTTTGATAAAAAAAATGTGTTGAAAACTCTTGTGGTCAGTATAGATGACACACCTGGAGAACTTAGCGTATAGTTTCTCCTTTTCTAATAATTCCAATACTGCCCCTCCATGTTTCTCATGATCCTCCCTGTCCTCAAATAAGTCAGCATATCTTCAATGAACAATATGACAAATTCATTTAGACATGATTCACACATCTGATTCCTCAGTTCCATGAACACAGTGGGTGCCTCTGCAACCATAAAATGCATAATTGTTAACTCATGATCTCTGTAACGAGTTCTAAATGATTTCTTCAGTATGTCATCCTTATGTTCTCTAAATTGATGATTCCTGAATGGAGATCAATGTTCTCAAAGGTATGTCGATACGTCTAGCTGATCGAATAGGTCATTTACCCTTGACAAAGGATAACGGTTCTTTAGCGTTAACTTATTTAGCTTTTGATAGTCCACGCACATCGAAGGATCTATCCTTCTTCTGGACACAAAGCACTAGTGCCCCATGATGAGTGACCAGGTTATAGAAACCTTTATCTACAACTCTTAAAGTTGATTAGGCAAAATTTTCGCCTTCTAAGGTGCTAAGCGATAAGGTGTTCGAGCAACATGCATCGCGTTTAGTACTAGGTCAATCTGAAAGTCCATCTGTTGTGAACGAGGCAATGAAACCAAATCCTTTTTGAACACTTCCTAAAATTCTCATACAACAGGTATGTTGTCTAGCTCTTAATCCTCCACCTTCATGCTCATGATCTGCATCTTGTACTCTTCTAATCTCTTTCCATGTACGTCTAGTGTCTCACCGTTCTATAACGGCATACGAGTAGTCTTCTCACAGAAGATAATCTCGACCCTATTCCCTAATAATCAGTTCATTCCCGTGACCATATCAAAACTTCCAAGTCAAAGCCATATAAGATTTATTCTAAAGGCATGGTCCTCTACTAGCACAACACAGTACTAAATTATCTTCCTAATATTTACATGACTTCCATTAGCCCATTTCATAACACGTATCCTCAAAATTGAGGTCAAGTCCAACTTAGTTATAAAAGTCTAAAGTCACTACGTCTGGGTCCTGTCGGGCATTTTGACACCAATCTCAAATGCCTTTCTATGAACAGGGTTTCTGCATTACCTTGCTCTAGGTTAGCACAATTACACGCCATATTTTGAATGGTTTTCTTCATTTTTGATCAACCATTTCACCTTTAATCCCATTTAACCTCACATATGCCTTTCAATGATGCTCCTGGCTTCCACACTCATAACGTCAACGTCAAACTCTTGCCAGTCTGACAACATTAATCGGTACAGTTGGGTTCACTAGCACCTTAAAGCCCTTGGATTAGCAATCTAATTGCTTGAAATTGAAATACACATAATGTGGCATCATAGCCAGATGGTGTAGATTGCACTTATTACACTCTGGACAAGTGCCGGCATTCCTTTATTGCCAACACGACAGCCAAATATCCTTTCATGACCTTGTCTTTGTTGTCCATTTAAGCACCATCTATCTTACCCGTTTCCTTAACATCCTTCTTCGTCTCACTAGCTTTCTCGAAGCTCTAATACAAACCATCTTGTCGGCCAAAGTACATGTCTTTAGTATTGCACTCTAACTGTTGGGGTTGCGACGGCGGCTATCATTCCATGACTATGGAACCAACCCTCTGATGCGCTCTCAACTTTATTTGACTTATATGTTATAGTTATGGCACTCGCTTTCCCAACTTGTGGAATTCTTAGGTATGGGCATCATGGCCACATCCTACCATTGCATGATTCCAAGACACAAGTTATAACTTTTCCATTTAGTCTACAAGGTAGTACTCCTCGGTTACCAATCTTTGAAGCTCATCCAAAGTCGTGACCATTACAACCTCCATACCTCGAACTTGTGTTTGAGCATTCTACTACGTTAGTTCTTCGCCCACTGATGAACAGACAACACAATTTACCTTTTGATTCTCAGCACAGCTCTCGATGTCTACATCTGTTCCAATTTTCTCAATGCAATGGGTCAGGGTTGTTGCTCCAACTTTCCCACCATACCACTTTTTCTTGCACATCATGAGCTCCCTGTATGTACAACCAATCATGCCTCCAGTACTATTTCCTTCCAGGTAATTAGTTCCACCATGTCTAACTCTAAACGGCTAGGATCATCACATAGCCCAGTTCAAGCACATCCTTAGATACCGAAGATGTTTATATATAGGGTTCCCCATAGCGTTCCCACCATACCAACGATATACCAAGAACGATGCTTAAACTGGTTACATGACATCCACTTATTCCATCAAGCTTAATACTAGAACATCCAAATGTCGAATGCCCCAAGTCTTAGGATCCGTCCGAACAAAGCAACATAGGTACAAAGAGCCTCACCTCTCTACTGCAATTCTTTAAAGACCAATTACATCTTGAACATGTAGTCAATTTCCACGATCATAGAAACAAAAGCGATTTCAACGTCCCATAGATACTGAGCTAAAATGTCAAGGTATGATTCCCATGAAGGTTCTAGATCAGTTTGTACTTATGGAAGGATAAAGGATATAGGTGTTTCTACACCATTGATTATAATAAGAACATGAACTCCAATGTCCCATGTATAAAAAGGAAGTTTCGTACTAACTATGACTGTTATCTCACGAAAAGGTTTGCCATATGTTGCATGCACTGCAAATTGCAATTACGTGTGCACCCGTAATGGTAATTTGCATTGCATGGTCACTACTAGCTCCTCCTACCAGAGTTAACAAGTCTTGTTAAGTACAGAGTGTTATCTATGATTGGGGAATCAAGGATATGGTCACTAACTGAAGGTTAAGTTACCGAAGTTGTACAGAGGAATCGATTGAGAAAGCATTCCCTTAGGTAAGGGACGGTCAAATCAGTCCATTTAGTATAAACCGAGATCCAATAAAGTTGTCACCCAATCTCGAATACGCCATGGCACTTTATGTTGTCGTCAAGTAAGCTAGCATGTCCATCTCCTAATATTCAACTCGCAAGTTATAAATAAAACCTCGTACGGAATCACCAACACCAGTAGGCACATATAACAAGGGTTTGCTTAATACCAAATGTCCTTTAAAAAGTCCTTACACTCGCACTTATCAATCCAGACCGAATACTAATCAAGCATATAACGGGAGAACATCCTTACCTAATGCTTTCTCAAGGTACGCATAGATAATACGACCAACAAAGTTCTCTCAAAAAGAAGATTATAGATAACACATAAGGAAGGCAACACAACATTATCGGTAATGCATATAAAACACTCTCATGTATAACAGTACACACATAATCCTATGATGCATACTTCATGAGGGTACTTAGGTTATATTCCAGGTCGAATAATCCACCTAATTCTCTATAACCAATGGCTCTGATACCAATCTGTCACACCCCCGCTAGAAGTGGAAACACGAGGATGCGACAGACGGGATCGTCATAACACATTGGGGGTCTAAGAGAATCACTAAAGGTATTCTCTGTAAATGGGTCATGACGTCACCCGACACATAGGGACACATGTCAAGTATAGTCAATTCCAAAACATCATACCATAAATGCAAAAGTAATCCAAAGTTTCCATTCAGAAACAAAGAAGCACAAGTACAAAAAAAAAACAATCCCAAGTACAAATCCAACCAATTACAATTCAACAAAACAAACAGGTCCAAACAGGTCCAAACAGGTCCAAAAGTCCATAAAATGTCTATTGCTCCTAAAGGAGCGGTCTTGTCTAAAGTCCACAGCCAAGCACCTAAGCCTCAGTACCTGAAAAGACATGCTCTAAAAAGTCAACATATGTTGGTGAGTTCACAGGTTTATAAGTACCAAAAGCCGTTGCCGTGAAAGTAGTAAATAAAATAAGTGTGTGGGTAAGAGAGCATAGTAGTCATAGAATTCATACAAATCAAGTGTCATGTCCATGCTCACAATCGGATTATATTCACCCAAGGGCTCGCACAAGGCCAAGTCGGTCTTAGCTAGCATACCAACGACAGGGGTGGGGTGTCAACCCGTTAGTACTAACAATACATCTCCATGACAGTCTAGTCCAAGTATAGTCCAGTTCAGTCCAAGTACAGTTCAAGTATAGTACACATTCATGATAGAAATCTAG
Organism: Flaveria linearis; assembly: GCA_024085815.1. Lineage (NCBI taxonomy): Eukaryota > Viridiplantae > Streptophyta > Magnoliopsida > Asterales > Asteraceae > Flaveria > Flaveria linearis. The sequence continues at coordinate 23,989,932 of CM044013.1, read as the reverse complement.
ACTCGATCCTATGACTCAAACCACACACAAGTTTTTTAAAGCACGGCATAGAATAAAATATTGAGCAAGCTTTTCCCCCAAGAAAACATAATTAAAAAGGGGCCGTGAAACTCACATTGAAGTAGCAAAGTTCAATGTCCACAATATCCACGATAACTATAAAAACACAAAACACAAAAGAATTACCCAAGGTCAAACCGACCTGGTTGGGTGTAATCCTCGAAGTCCAGCCCTTATTATATATTACGATTATTGTTTTTAGTGAACTCCATTTCTAAGTCCATTGCTAATATTAGTGTCTCAAGTCCCTTCTCATAATTTAGTTCAATAATTATATTTTAGATCCTTAACATCTCTCGATGAACCTTTACCAACTTATTATTTTATTAATAAGTTATAACTTTAACTATTCACAACTTATACACATTAAATTTACTTATTTAACCCACTCATTATTTTTATTTAATAATAAACCCGTAAATTCTTATCACTTAGTTGTAAAATAAACTCAGCTTGAATAGCTGATCGCGCACCTGTTTTGTGTAGATTATCCGGAGGTCGAACCGGTTACGGTTTGTTGGATCATGATAAGGCTGGTGCAACCAAAACCACTCCATAGTCATTTTTGGTGCTACATTGAAGGGCTTCCGAAGCCAAGCAAAAGATCTTCCGAGAGTCTGAAGAACAACAGCTGAAGACAAAGTCTGAGCTTCCGAAGACAAAGTCTGATGACAGAGCTGAAGACAAAGTTTACTTCCGAAGACAAAGTCTGATGAAAGAGCTGAAGACAAAGTCTGAGCTTCCGAAGACAAAGTCTGATGAAAGAACTGAAGACAAAGTCTGCTTCCTAAGACAAAGAAGACTCCAAGCCTCGGAAGAAGCAGTCTTCCGAAGTATAAGTGGCTTTGGAGGAAGTTATTCTTCCGAAGCATTTTATCCTTCGGAAGACATTGCTATGACCAGCAGATAAAAGTATGGTCCCTGACAGTCCGCTGCAGACCTCTGATACAACATGGCATCTTCCTAAAGAGCCATGTTGTTGACCATACTTTATTCTACTGTTCACCTTTTTATGATAGTACATGTTACCAACTTTAGTTGGTGACAAAAGGTAAGTCAGGGACATGTCCTGACTACCAACTCTCGGCAAAATGTCTGAAAGACCTCACCTAGAGTCTTGTAGTATAGATGTAAGGTTAGAGGTGTCCAGCTGGTATCAAAGTATATCCGGCTGTAGGTAGTATTATATATATCTTCTCCATGTAACTCATTAGATAAGCGATTTGAGTCCAAGAGTCTTGTAATCCTTTGAGTTGAGAAGCAATATATAAAAGTACCTTGAAAATTTACATTCTGTGTTTATTTACTTAGTGCTTGTTACTTGTTATATTGTGATCAACTTTTCTTAGACTCCTGCTAAGTGTTGTTCAAGGTGAGTTTGAGAGAAAAACCTTCTGTTGAGTGACCCATAATCGATCCTGCAATTGGTATCAGAGCTTCAGGCTCTTGATTGTGAGATCTTACCATCCAAATCAACCTGTTTTTCACTCCTCACTACACACCACTCACTCAAATGGCCGCTCTCTCCAAGGCTGATATGGAAACTGGTACCATGACCAAGTCCCCACTGATCACCCCTGAAGACTTTGACACATGGTGTATCAGAATGGAAGGCTTCATCAAGTGTCAAGATTCAAGGATGTGAGACTCCATTGTCAATGGTCCTTTCATACCAAGCACTACTTCTGCCACTGGTAATCGCATCATTCCAAAAGATGTTGATGATTACTCAGAAGAAGATAGGAAGAGATTAGAGATAGATCAAAGGGCTATGACTTCTCTCCAAACTGCTCTCCCCAACTCCGTCTACAGAGGCTTCAAGAAGTGCAAGACTGCTAAAGATTTATGGGAAGCATTGAAGCTGATGTATGAAGGATCCAAGGAAACCTAAGAGAACAAGAAGGATCTCTTGAAGCAGCAGTTTGAGAACTTTACTTTCAAGGCTGGTGAGACCTTGACTTAACAATACTTCAGGTATGTTGAGATAGTAGATACTCTGGTGGATATTGCAGTAGCTCTTGAGAATAGAGACATAGTTAGGAAGTTTATGTCTTCTCTTCCTAAACTATGGACACACTACTGTGTTGTAATCAAGAGAACTTCGGACCTTAAGACTCTTACTCTCACAGAGTTGTATGGTATCCTAAGTGCATTCCAGATGGAGATGAACATGCAGAACTCCTCTGGTCACTCCAATAACCAACTGAGTTCAGCCATTCATGTGGTTGAAAGGGAAATCATAGAACCACAACATCAGTTGCTGTGTTACTCTGACAACTCACACAGTGGACCCTACATTACTCTACCTGAGACTCCAAAGTCTTAAAAAGTTCAACACAACTCCTTTCAGGATAGTTGTGCCTTTGTCTCTGGAAGTGGACACTCTGGTGATTTTCAATACTGCTTTGATGATCTTGAGTGCTTCAATCCAGATGATGTGGAGTATGTGGACATTGTCCAACAGATGGCTCTTTTAACTTACAGAGCGAAGAATTTCTTCAAGAGAACTGGAAGGCAATTCCCTCAAAACCCAGTCAACAGCAAGTTTGGGTTTGATAAGAGCAAGCAAAGTGTTACAACTGCAACCAACTTGGTCACTTTGCTAGGGAATGCAAGGCTCCCAAGAACAACCCGGGAACCCCACAGGCCTCCACACATCCCACTGCTTCAAAGCATGAAGAGAAGTCAACTGAAACAGCTGCTGTTGCTCAAGAAGTTGACTGGAGCTTCATGGTACAGGATGTGACTCCCGCTCAAGCACTCATGGCCGGAACAGATGATGATCAGGTATATGAACATCTTTGTACTGCTGCCTGTATTGCTAAAGTTAAACTTTATAAGGATTACATTTCGGAAATCAGATCTGAGGTTGAGTCTTTAAATGTGCTAAAATCTGATTTTAAGAGAGCTGAATCTGACTATCAAAAGAAAATTGAAGAGTTAGAGAAAAATGTGTCTCTTTTAAAACATGAAAAGACTAACTATAAGACTCAAATTAAAGATCTGATATCCAAACTATCTGAAGTTCAAGCCCAGTTAGTCACTGCTGAGGCTCAGGCCAGGAAGCAAGCTATTGCTGAGCAAAGCTTCCAAACTATTCTTGCATCATCCTCTCATTCCAAAATGTTTTATCAAAACAAAGAAGGGTTGGGAACCAATGAAATAGCTCCACCACACTCTTATGAGTCTATTAGACTACCTAGATGTGGTACTAAAGAACAAGAGGTTCCAACTGCTGATCCTTCTCCATTGGAACCAGAGGAGGAGGCAAAAATAGTGGCCACCACAGGGGAGAAACTGGAGGATACACTCATCTCCACCTGTGAAGACCAAATCCTAACCACCAAGGCAAGAAGAAGCAGAGCTAAAGCTGTTAGAAGGACTGCTAAGAAGGTTGCAGAGTCCAAGCTTAAGATTGACCCAAAGCAAAAGGGTGTCTTCATTTCTGCCGGATTCCAAGTGGTACGTACTCCTGATTCAGGAAAGGAGTGTAGTACCAGCACTTCTGTCCTACCGAAGGATCAGAAGTTGAAAGGGAAAGTTGCTGATGAAGAAAAGAAATCCAAGAAACAGCAACCTGCAAGTTCCCAGAAGGCTAGCATTGCATGCATAATGTGTGGTTTGCACAACCACATGGCTAAAGATTGTTACTACAATCCAGCAAGCACACATTATGCAAATAATGCTAGAAAAGAAGGAGTCAGAGAAGGTTTCTCAGTTGGACCACTTTAAACGGTCCAAATGATGAAAAAGGGAAAATTGGTCTCGGAAGCCAAGTTGCTTTCGGAAGGAAGTACTCCTTCCGAAGGGAAAATGGCTTCGGAAGCCAAACCTTCTAAGGTTCGGAAGAACAAGAAGGCTCCCTTGAAACCTTCTCAGAAGAAGACTACTTCGGAAGAAAAGGTGGTGAAGGCTTCTTCCGAAAAGAAAGAAGCTTCGGAAGAAGATCATGCTGCAAAAGCTTCAACAAGTTCATCCTCAAAGATCAACCAAGGGATGGATTGGAAGATCAAAGAAGATGCTGCAGCCCAAACCTCTTCTTCAACGACCTCTATTGAACCCCACAATTATGTCACTCTCTTTGGAAGAGCCCAAGACCTGCAAGGCTTGGGCATCCAAACAAAACTAACCATCTCATCTTATGTGCAGGGACGTCCATTTGACAAGAACAACAATGTCTGGATTGTAGATAGTGGATGCTCCAGGCACATGACAGGGAACAGATCTCTCCTTCAACAATTTCAGAACTTTGATGGAGGGCCTGTCTAATTTGGAGGTGAGGCCGGAGGATATATTTCTGGCAGAGGAAGTATATCCAATGGCAGAATAAACATTGACAAAGTTCACTTTGTCAAACAGCTTGAACACAATCTGTTAAGTGTTTCTCAATTCTGTGACCAAAAGCATCAGATGCTTTTCACAGAACATGAGTGCATTATCCTCAAACTAGGGATGACAATTCCTCCGGAATTGGTGCTTCTTAGATCTCCCAAAAAAGGGGATATGTACAAGCTGGATATGAACAATGCTTCTCCTATGGGTGAAGTATCATGCTTTCTTTCCAAAGCTGATAGTGATGAGTCAACACTATGGCATAAACGCATGTGTCATGTGAATTTTAAAACAATGAATAAATTGGCTAAAAATAACTTGATACATGGTTTGCCTAAAAAGGAATTTTTCTGTAAAGATAACTGTGTTGCATGCCTGAAAGGGAAACAACACAGATCATCTGATAAATCCAAATGTGTTAACTTTATCACTACTCCATTACACTTATTGCACATGGATCTCTTTGGTCCCACAAGTATAATGAGCATTGGAAGGAAATCATACTGCCTTGTGATAGTTGATGATTTTACAAGATTTACATGGGTATTCTTTTTAAGAAGTAAAGATGAAACTGCTGAAACTTTAAAATCTTTTATTCTTAAAATAGAAAATCAAATTGATCACAAGGTTAAGATCATTAGAAGTGATCAAGGGACTGAGTTTAAGAACTTTGCTCTTGACTCATTCTGTGACTCAAAAGGGATTGCCAGACAATATAGTGCTCCCAGAACTCCTCAACAAAACGGTGTTGCTGAGAGGAGGAACAGGACACTTATTGAGGCTGCTCGAACCATGTTAGCTGATTCAAAGCTGCCTCTAACATTCTGGGCAGAGGCAGTCAGCACTGCATGCTATGTGCAGAACAAGGTTCTTGTAGTTAAGCCCCATGGAAAAACCCCTTATGAGTTATGGAACAAGAGGCCACCGTTCATTGGCTTTCTAAGGTTCTTTGGCTGCAGGTGTACCATACTTAACACAAAGGACAACTTAGCAAAGTTTGCTGAGAAGTCGGATGATGCTATCTTTGTTGGATACTCTTCTAGCTCCAAAGCTTATAGAGAATACAACATCAAGAATCAACAATTTGAGGAGTCATCCAATATAGTTGTTAATGAGCACACTCCTTGTGTTAGGGGGAATGGACCTGAGTATATCTTTGATTTAGAATTGTTTCCAAACTATTCTAAACAATCTTGTGAGAATATTTCAGCTGGAACAGGTGCTCAAGGTGATGCTGATGCTGATGCAGATCAACTATTCGAGCTTCCCAGACCTCTTCCAAATTCTCCAAGAGCTGAAAGGCAACAAGCTTCAACCATTCACAGATCTGATAGTGTAACTATCTCCAGGAATAGTGAAGCTTCAACAAGTGAATCACTTGATCAACCTCAAAGCTCTTCAGGTGATCCATTACAACACCAGGTTGAGGGAAGCAATATTCTGAAGGAACAGGCAACTGTTAATACTACTTCACAACCAACCATTGATGATGTTTCTCAATCATTCAATCAGTCCTCATTGAATGACTTTGAAACAGCAGTTCGACAGAGTAATCCAGTTCCTGATCAGAATATGTCCAATCTGGACTTATCTCTGCAATTGGACGTGATTCCTCGTCTTAGGATTCACAACACTCATCCAACTGAGAACATCATAGGGAATGTCTCTGAGGGTGTGAGAACAAGAGGGCAAACTCATCATGGGAATGTCTGCTTGTACTCATGCTTTTTGTCTCAGATGGAACCAAAGAAGGTGGAAGATGCCTTAAAGGATAGTAGTTGGGTTGAATCGATGCAGGAGGAGCTGCTTCAATTCAAAAGACAAAAGGTCTGGAATCTATGCCCATTACCATCTGGTCAAGTACCCATAGGCACTAAATGGGTGTTCAGGAACAAGAAAGATGATAGAGGCTTGATTATCAAAACAAGGCAAGACTAGTAGTTCAAGGGTACACCCAGGAGGAAGGAATTGATTATACTGATGTCTTTGTGTAACATTTCGTATCTTGCAAATAATAATAATAATAATAATAATAATAATAATAATAATAATAATAATAACAATAATAATAATAATAATAATAATAATAATAATAATGATAATAATGATAATAGTAATAATAATAATAATATTAATAATAATAATAAACAATAATAATAACACTAATAATAATAATAATAACATTAATAATAATAATAATAATAAAGTCCAGGGGTCATTTTTGTCAAATTGGAAACTTAATAAGAAGTTTAGAACATAAAAATAAAACAGAAACCGCATGGACCATTGTGAAACTTTGAAATTTTCAGTTTCAACCCCCGCTCACCCCCGATTTTCCGGCCGGTCACCGGCGAAACTCCGGCCGAACTCCGACGAGTTAAAACACCCAATTTCATGCAGTTTTAACTCAAAATAAAGGTCCCGACACCCTCGTGACTGAGATTCGAATCAAAGAACCTTTAAACACGCGTTAATCATCGATTTACAGCATAACATTGGATCCAACTTTTTTTTCCCGACCGTTCAAAGTTATTTGACCCATTCAAAGACCACTTTAGACAAATTGACTCAATCAAATTGAACCTTATCACAATATAAATGGAATGCAACCTGCAATTTCAATCGAACACGCACAAACAATCCGAAATCATTCATCGTCTTCATCGGACCTGCAACTCTCTTAAAACCTAACTTCCGATCGTTTTTAATCAAATTTGATAAGGGGCTATTGTTTCAGATCACCATTCGAAGCTAACATCAAGTTTAATTTGATTATAATCACTGTTTGCTCATCCATTGATCATCACATCGACCGCGAACTGTTCTTAATCTGTTCTCTATCGATTTAACATCAAATCAGGTAATTAAACATATCATTGTACTCGATTTTACATGGGGATCAAAAGCCTCATGAATTCAGACATTTACAGACTCGAATTGAGCTTCAATTTTGATCCTGATCGATCTAGGGTTTATGTGAATTGGGGAGGGATTGCAATGGGTGTTTAACACAATTGGAAACCAAAACATACCGCGGCTGCGGCCCTTGGTTCACTGGTTTGGTGCGTGTTGTGGTAAACAGGAGGTCCCAGGTTCGACCCCGGGCACCTCCCTTATTTTTTTTAATTGGCTTTTTAGCCTCTAAAAATTCCCGAAAAATTCTTAAAAATTATAAAAATAAATTTTATAAACTTTTCATATTTAAAATGTTACATAAATAATTTCTGTAAATATATTTTTAGTTAAAAACCTTAATAATATTTATAAAATATTATTTATAAATATTATAAATAATTATTTTTATAAAAATGGGCACCATATCATGTTTAATTATGAAATAATCCCGTAAATTATAGAAATTATACATCTTATAATTTCACAATTATTTACAAACATAATTTATTTTAAATATACTTTCACAATAAATTTAGATTAATAAATTATTATCGGATAATACGTTATTATAACGATAATTATTACAAAGAATATATACAAAATATATTCAAACATTATCCGATATTAAACCTAATTTTATTTCTAGATTAAAACACTTAAAAGATATATTTCTTTTGAATAAATATAATATACAAAACTCCAAAATCCTAAAACCTTAGTTCACGTCTAAATGTTAAACTTATTATTGAACTTAATCTTGTAATAAATACGTTTTAGGTACCTTGTAGAGGAATTCGTTGAAACGACGCTGGTTATTATTTCTTATTAATCATCCAATATATACTTAATCGCCAAGTGAGTATTTCTATACCCAATTTATTATTTCACACACTTTTGGGTGAAACATGTTACCGTATAAACGTTACACTTGTAAACACGTTGAATCTTGTAAACTTATGGTAATTTACTTGTATGTTGTGATTAGTCGAATCATGTAGCTACCATGTAATGTCGAATATATGTACAATCATTAACTATTGCTAGCCTGGCGACGTCATAGATCTATGGGCCTGACAAGCCTGCTTGGTTATCCAAGTACACTTAGCTAATCGTATATACTTGTAAACGTTTGAGACTTGTAAAACTTTGTCAAGGTTTGATTGTGCATTCTGTCTTACATCCCTAGTTACCTTGTTCTCTAATTTACAACATGAATTGCCATCTTTTATATACTTATGTATGAAAAACTATAGAATGCTCACCAACAATATGTTGACCTGTTATTTTTAACATGTTTCAGGCAAATAGCGTTATGTGGCTGTGAACAATCGTAACTCTCACGCCTCGACGATTCCGCCGTCAAGGTTGGGGTGTGACAGATTGGTATCAGAGCCCATAACTATAGGGATTTAGGTTATTAATGGTGACCTAGACTATAGCTTATGCATGCACCTTATAGTACTTGTTATCTTGTAAATACATGTTTTGCATGTTACATAATGCTATGCCTTCTTATGTGCAATTTGATGCCTTAGCATAGGATTGCCTAAACTTAGTTACTTGTCTCCCTAAACTCATATTTGATTCTCCCCGAACATGAAACCTCTTAATCTTATCTTCGACGACACGCGGAATCGTATACTTATGCTTATGACTTGGATCTTTAGATGTTATGTCTAATCTATATAAATCTCATCAAGGTTTTGATTTCATGAACCTAAGAAATATTGTGTGACACATAGACACCTGTATTCTGGATTTCCTGGCAAAAAGCCTTCGGGCTAAGGTAAGCGTTTCGCATAAATCCTACGGGACCAGTTACGCTTACCTGGGGATTTCTGGGATGAGTGATAAACTATGGTCAAAATACACAAATGTCTAAGGCAAATGGGTCAATTCACCTTGACGTGTCAATGTTTCCAAATGGTAATGCGTTACCAAATGGAATCATCCCGTGTACCTTACAACCTTTAGCTTACCTTTGTCTAAACTAATATCCTTTGTTATCCTCACTCCCGTAACTAGCGTATTTTTGTATATCCAGCATGTCTCGTCATCATGGAAAGCGTGGAAGTTCCGATCGCAAGCTTGCAGCAATGATCGCCAAACAAATGGCTGCTGTGCTCCCAACCATGGTTGCTGAACTTAATAGCACCATGATGGCTAATAGCAACAACAACACCAATGGCAACAACAACGGTGCTCATGGAGAGAATAGCAACAGCCGAAACGGGAACGATCGTACTTGCACTTTCAAACATTTCAACTCGTGCAAACCCACTAACTTTAGTGGCAAGGAAGGAGCCACTGGTCTTCTTGAGTGGTTCGAAAGCATGGAGAACACTTTTGTCAATTGTGAGTGTTCCGAGGCACTCAAAGTCCGTTATGCCACTAGTATGCTCCAACAAAGGGCACTTACCTGGTGGAATAGCGAGAAGAGAAACCGAGGAGCTGATGCTATTTCGGCACTCTCTTTGGATGAATTCAAGAACATCGCTATCGCGAAGTTTTGCCCGAGAAGTGAATTGCAAAAGTTGGAAGAAGAATTCTAGAACTTGAAGCAAGATGGTGGTGATCATTTGGCCTACTCAACTAGGCATCATGAGTTGAGTTTACTATTGCCTCATATGGTTGACACTGTCCCCCGCAACATTGAGAAGTTCATAAAGGGTGTACCACCCCAAATTCAAGATGCTGTGGTGGGTAGCCGACCCACAACCTTGGAGGAAGCTATCACTATCACCGCTCAACTCACTGAGAACCACATACGAGCAGGCACCATGTCTGTGAAAGGTGCAAAAAGGGTGGAAAAGACGGCTACTGAAGTCGTTAAGGAGACTAAAGCTGAACCGTCTCACAATAACAACAATAAGAAGCGCAAATTCACACCGGCACGCAACTATGCCGTGGCTGCACCCAAACAACCCCAAAGACAGTGTATTCCCGGGGCTACACCAGCAACACAAATGCCCGTGGCAAGGGCTTATGTGGGTCCTCTGCCAATGTGTAACACGTGCAAGTACCATCATGCGGGTAACGTTCCATGCCGAATCTGCTCGTTGTGTGGAAAGTATGGCCACTTGGTGACTACTTGTCTTCGTGCGCCAAACAACGCTGCAGTGCTTGCTAATCGAACCTGCTACAACTGTGGCGAGCCTGGTCATTTTTGTCCGTAATGCCCTCGTAATGCGGGCAACGTGCCACCAGCTCGTGGAAGGGCTTTCAACATCACGTCAACCAAGCACAAGTCAATAATGACGTTGTGAATGGTACGACGTTGAACCCCGTTTAAAATTATTTCCTGTATTAATATTTCCATCTTTGTAATCATCGTATCAATAATAATTTTTTTTTACCAAACAGGTATGTATCTTGTGAATGATCATTATGCATCTGTATTATTTGATTCGGGTGAGGATAAGAGTTTCATGTCGTTAGAATTCGAGCCTATACTTTCTAAATCACGTATTAATCTGGAAAGACCCTACACGGTCGAAGTCGCCGATGGAAAACCTATTGTCGTTGACGTCATAATACGTGATTGCATCATAAGCTTTAACAAACACGAATTCTCTATTGATCTTATTCCCATGAAACTTGGAAGCTTCAACGTCATCATTGGTATGGATTGGCTAGCCAAACATCATGCCAAGATCGTTCGTTTTGAGAAGTGTATCCGTATACCGTTACCATCCGGGGATACTTTGAAAGTGTTCGGCGAGAAATCATCACAAGGACTCAAACTCATGTCTTGCACTCAAGCCCGAAAGTGCTTAAGCAAGAAGTATATGGCCTTCTTGGCTTACGTGGTCAACACAAAAGCCAAAGGGAAAGAACTTAAGGATGTCCCTATTGTACGAGACTTTCCTGAAGTATTTCCCGATGACCTTAGTGGTTTACCTCCCGTGCGTGAAGTTGAATTTAAAATTGATTTGATATCGGGAGCAAACCCCGTGGCTAAGTCACCATATCGGCTTGCACCATCAGAATTGCAAGAACTCTCTAGCCAACTCCAGGAATTATCCGAGAAGGGGTTTATCCGCCCTAGTTCTTCTCCTTGGGGTGCACCTGTCTTATTTGTGAAGAAGAAAGATGGATCATTCCGTATGTGTATCGATTACCGAGAGCTCAACAAGTTGACCATCAAAAACCGGTATCCTCTTCCTCGTATCGACGATCTGTTTAATCAACTTCAAGGAGCTACTATATTCTCGAAGATTGATCTACGTTCTGGATATCATCAATTACGAGTCCATGATGATGACATCCCGAAGACCGCATTTCGTACTCGTTATGGGCACTATGAGTTTACGGTGATGCCTTTTGGCTTGACTAATGCTCCGGCTGTTTTTATGGATCTCATGAATAGAGTATGCAAGCCTTATCTAGATAATTTTGTGATCGTCTTCATTGATGACATTCTCATCTACTCCAAAACCAACGCCGAGCATGAACTGCATTTGCGACAAGTTCTTGAATTGTTGAAGAAAGAGCAATTGTACGCGAAGTTCTCGAAGTGTGATTTCTGGCTCAAGGAAGTTCAATTTCTAGGACACGTGGTGAATAGCCAAGGAATTCACGTTGACCCTGAAAAGGTGGAAGCTGTGAAGAATTGGTGTGTTCCCACGACACCGACCGAGATTCGTTCTTTCCTTGGTCTTGCTGGTTATTATCGGCGATTCATCGCCAACTTTTCGAGGATCGCAAAGCCGCTCACTTCCTTAACACAAAAGAATAAACCATTTGAGTGGGGGCCCGAGCAAGAGGAAGCTTTTGAAACATTAAAACACAAACTAAGCAATGCTCCTATCTTGACCCTACCCGATGGAAACAATGATTTCACCGTATATTGTGATGCTTCAAAACAAGGTCTTGGTTGTGTTCTTATGCAACGTGGAAAGGTGATAGCTTATGCATCAAGACAATTGAAGGTTCACGAGGTGAATTACACGACTTATGATCTTGAACTCGGTGCTGTGGTTTTCGCTTTCAATATCTGGCGACATTATCTTTATGGGACGAAATGCATAGTCTACACCGACCACAAAAGTCTCCAACACGTGTTCAACCAAAAAGATCTCAACATGAGACAAAGGCGTTGGATCGAGTTAATCAGCGACTACGACTGTGACATTCGCTATCATCCTGGAAAGGCGAATGTTGTAGCCGACGCGCTGAGTCGCAAGGTCCATAACAAAACCGTCTCACTACAAGGAATCCGAGATCGAAGACAGTGGTTTCACACGTTAAGAGAATTTGATACCGAGGTTCGTGTGGATGTTAACGAGGCTACTATCATGCTCCAAAACATAAGAATTGATAGTGATCTCGAGTTATGCATTCGCAAGGCTCAACAAGCGGCAATAACCGACGAAGGAAGTAATGAGGATTTGGTGTCTAACGTTCGATCACAACTGGAGGAAAAACTAAACGACCTATGGTACTTTCTGAATCGACTTTGGATTCCAAATCGCGATAACCTTCGACACATCATTTTAAACGAAGCTCATCACACCCGGTATTCTATTCATCCTGGTTCCGATAAAATGTACATGGACTTGCATGGTCAATATTGGTGGCCTGGAATAAAGAAAGATATCGCGGTTTATGTCTCCAAATGTCTCACATGTGCAAGAGTCAAAGCCGAGCATCAACGACCAAGTGGTTTACTTAAACAACCTGAAATCCCTATGTGGAAATGGGAACATGTATCCATGGATTTCATAACCAAGTTACCACGTACTCCTCGTGGTCATAATAGTATATGGGTGATTGTGGATCGTTTGACCAAGACGGCACATTTCATACCTATACGAGACACCTACAAGGTTTCAAGACTAGCTCGTATATACATTGACGAAATTGTGAGTCGTCATGGCGTACCATTACACATCATTTCCGATCGAGATGCTCGGTTCACTTCGCACTTTTGGTCATCTATGCAAGAACTCCTGGGTACTCAATTGGATTTAAGTACGGCTTACCATCCTCAAACTGATGGTCAAACCGAACGAACAATCCAAACCCTTGAGGATTTGCTACGATTGTGTGTCCTTGACTTTGGTGGTAATTGGGATACGCATTTATCGCTCGCGGAATTTTCGTATAACAATAGTTATCACTCTAGTATCAAGATGGCACCGTTCGAAGCACTTTATGGTCGTAAATGCCGATCACCGATCTGTTGGACCGACATTGGTGAAAACTTTATCACTGGTCCTGAACTTATACAAGAAACGACCTACAAAGTTGCTACAATCCGCAAGAACATTGAAGTGGCAAGAAGTCGGCAAAAGAGTTATGCCGATAAGCATCGTAAACCGTTGGAGTTTCATGTTGGTGATATGGTTCTTCTTAAGGTTTCACCATGGAAAGGTGTTATTCGCTTTGGAAAGAAGGGCAAATTAGCTCCAAGATTTGTAGGACCTTTCAAAATCCTAAAAAGGATTGGGAAAGTGGCTTATAAACTAGAACTACCTTCCGACCTTAGTGGAGTTCATCCTGTGTTCCATGTCTTAAACTTAAGAAAGTGTTTGGCCGACGAGAGTCTGCATGTTCCACTGGAAGACATTCTGATCGACGAGTCATTGCACTTCATCGAGAAACCTGTCGAGATTATGGATCGCATCATGAAGAAGACTAGGACCACAACTACTCCAATTGTCAAGGTTCGTTGGGAGAACAAGTGTGGAGCTGAGTTCACGTGGGAGCGGGAGGATCATATGAAGCAGAGATACCCGTATTTGTTCGTTTAGTTCATTTTTAATTTCTAAACGAAATTCTTTAAAGTAGGAGGGACGATAACATCTTGTATTAACGCTTATTCTTAATCATTGAGAAAGCTTATAATGTTAACTAGAAGCCACACACTTTAGACTCTCTTGTTACCTCTAATGGCTTTGCCATTGCACATAAAGTAAACACTAAAGCAGTCAGCTTAATCGATGATGAATTTTCTTCTTTTGATACCTTATCAAAACCTGAAAGTTCTCCAAGTGTTCTCATCTTGTCGTCTCAGCCTCCTCGTAAACAAATTTCGGGACGAAATTTCCTAAAGTAGGGGAGACTGTAACATTTCGTATCTTGCAAATAATAATAATAATAATAATAATAATAATAATAATAACAATAATAATAATAATAATAAATAATAATAATAATAATGATAATAATGATAATAGTAATAATAATAATAATATTAATAATAATAATAAACAATAATAATAACACTAATAATAATAATAACATTAATAATAATAATAATAATAAAGTCCAGGGGTCATTTTTGTCAAATTGGAAACTTAATAAGAAGTTTAGAACATAAAATAACAAAACAGAAACCGCAGGGACCATTGTGAAACTTTGAAATTTTCAGTTTCAACCCCCGCTCACCCCCGATTTTCCGGCCGGTCACCGACGAAACTCCGGCCGAACTCCGGCGAGTTAAAACACCCAATTTCACGCAGTTTTAACTCAAAATAAAGGTCCCGACACCCTCGTGACTGAGATTCGAATCCAATGAACCTTTAAACACGCGTTAATCATCGATTTACAACATAACATTGGATCCAACTTTTTTTTCCCGACCGTTCAAAGTTAGTTGACCCATTCAAAGACCACTTTAGATAAATTGACTCAATCAAATTGAACCTTATCACAATATAAATGGAATGCAACCTGCAATTTCAATCGAACACGCACAAACAATCCGAAATCATTCATCGTCTTCATCGGACCTGCAACTCTCTTAAAACCCAACTTCCGATCGTTTTTAATCAAATTTGATAAGGGGCTATTGTTTCAGATCACCATTCGAAGCTAACATCAAGTTTAATTTGATTATAATCACTGTTTGCTTATCCATTGATCATCACATCGACCGCGAACTGTTCTTAATCTGTTCTCTATCGATTTAACATCAAATCAGGTAATTAAACATATCATTGTACTCGATTTTATATGGGGATCAAAAGCCCCATGAATTCAGACATTTACAGACTCGAATTGAGCTTCAATTTTGATCCTGATCGATCTAGGGTTTATGTGAATTGGGGAGGGATTGCAATGGGTGTTTAACACAATTGGAAACCAAAACATACCGCGGCTGCGGCCCTTGGTTCACTGGTTTGGTGCGTGTTGTGGTAAACAGGAGGTCCCGGGTTCGACCCCGGGCACCTCCCTTATTTTTTTAATTGGCTTTTTAGCCTCTAAAAATTCCCGAAAAATTCTTAAAAATTATAAAAATAAATTTTATAAACTTTTCATATTTAAAATGTTACATAAATAATTTCTGTAAATATATTTTTAGTTAAAAACCTTAATAATATTTATAAAATATTATTTATAAATATTATAAATAATTATTTTTATAAAAATGGGCACCATATCATGTTTAATTATGAAATAATCCCGTAAATTGTAGAAATTATACATCTTATAATTTCACAATTATTTACAAACGTAATTTATTTTAAATATACTTTCACAATAAATTTAGATTAATAAATTATTATCGGATAATACGTTATTGTAACGATAATTATTACAAAGAATATATACAAAATATATTCAAACATTATCCGATATTAAACCTAATTTTATTTCTAGATTAAAACACTTAAAAGATATATTTCTTTTGAATAAATATAATATACAAACTCTAAAATCCTAAAACCTTAGTTCGCGTCTAAATGTTTATCTTATTATTGAACTTAATCTTGTAATAAATACGTTTTAGGTACCTTATAGAGGAATTCGTTGAAACGACGCTGGTTATTATTTCTTATTAATCATCCAATATATACTTAATCACGAAGTGAGTATTTCTATACCCAATTTATTATTTCACACACTTTTGGGTGAAACATGTTACCGTATAAACGTTACACTTGTAAACACGTTGAATCTTGTAAACTTATGGCAATTTACTTGTATGTTGTGATTAGTCGAATCATGAAGCTACCATGTAATGTCGAATATATGTACAATCATTAACTATTGCTAGCCTGGCGACGTCATAGATCTATGGGCCTGACAAGCCTGCTTGGTTTATTCAAGTACACTTAGCTAATCGTATATACTTGTAAACGTTTGAGACTTGTAAAACTTTGTTAAGGTTTGATTGTGCATTCTGTCTTACATCCCTAGTTACCTTGTTCTCTAATTTACAACATGAATTGCCATCTTTTATATACTTATGTATGAAAAACTATAGATGCTCACCAACAATATGTTGACCTGTTATTTTAATATGTTTCAGGCAAATAGCGTTATGTGGCTGTGAACAATCGTAACTCTCACGCTTCGACGATTCCGCCGTCAAGGTTGGGGTGTGACACTTTGCACCTGTTGCAAGACTTGAGGCAGTTAGGATCTTCCTTGCTTATGCTGCATCCAAGAACTTCACAGTCTACCAACTTGATGTCAAGTGTGCTTTTCTATATGGGGATATAGATAGGGAAATCTATGTATGTCAACCTCCAGGATTTGAAGACCCACAACACCCCAACTATGTGTGCAAACTGGATAAAGCTCTATATGGGCTGCACCAAGCACCTAGGCTGAGGTATGAGACCTTGTCTCAATTTCTCCTGAAAAATGGCTACACCAGAGATACCATTGACAAGACTCTTTTCATCAGAAAGAATGGAGAAGACATATTGCTCGTTCAAGTCTATGTTGATGACATCATATTTGGTTCTTCAAATGACCAAATGTGCAAGGACTTTGAGAGCATTATGAAGCAGAAATTTGAAATGAGTTCCATGGGAAAAATGGACTTTTTCCTTGGAATTCAGGTGAAACAGATGAAGGAAGGGTTCTTGATAAGTCAATCTAAGTATGTCTCAGACATCTTAGATAGATTTGAAATGAAGGACTGTAAACCAGCCAAGACACCTATACCTAGAAACCATAATCTTTGACCTGACCTTGAGGGGGAGGATACTGATCAACATCAGTATAGAGCAATCATTGGTTCTCTGATGTATCTCACTGCTAGTAGACCAGATATCATGTTTGCCACATGCATTTGTGCAAGATATCAGGCTGCTCCCAAGGTGTCTCACCTAGCTGCTGCAAAGAGAATCCTCAGATACCTCAAAGGAGCACCTAAACTAGGTCTCTGGTATCCAAGAAATAGTGATTTCAATCTCTATGGATACTCTGACAGCGACTATGGTGGCTGCAACATTGACAAGAAATCAACATCAGGAGGATGTCAATTTCTTGGTGGAAGGATTATCTCATGGCAATGCAAGAACAATCCTGTGTCTCTACATCAACTGCTGAAGCTGAATACATTACTGCTGCTAGCTGCTGTGCTCAACTGCTATGGATTCAAAATCAGATGTTAGACTATGGATTCAACTTCATGACTACTCCTATCCATATTGACAACAATAGTGCTATCTCCATTACTGAGAATCCGGTGAAGCACTCCAAGACAAAGCACATTGATATCAGGTATCATTTCATTAGAGATATTCATGAGAAACATCTGATCAAGTTAATCAAAGTTGACTCAAATGAACAATATGCTGATTTTTTCACAAAGGCATTTGATGAACAAAGATTTAAGTATCTCATATCAGCTATTGGGATGATAAATATTGATTAACTACCTCTTTTGAAAAAGCTTTTTAAATGTGTAATGTCTTGTGTCAATACAATTTAAGCCCTGTTACAAAAGATCTTTAAATTATTCTAAGTGTAAATTCCTTCCGAAGAGGAATTAACTCTCGGAAGATATTCTTGAATATCTTCCGAAGCCAAAATTCCTCAATGGAAATTTTCTTCTCGGAAGAGTTTTTGGTCTCGGAAGAAGCGATTGATTTTACATTAGATCTACTTCCGAAGCCTATATCACTCTCCATTTGGAAAGACAATTTTCCCTTCGGAAGCAATGCCTTGCTTCGGAAGAGAAATTGCCTTCGAAAGACAAATTAGCTTTGGAAATGTTTTACATTCGGAAGTAAAGGTTTTACCATGTAACGGATATCTTTTTGGGCCCACTCTGTAAAAAGTAAAGATTTTGTTCATGATGCTCAGATTATTTAAAATTATCCTTTGCCGCACTATCATTTCTCCGCCGTAAACCACCATACCACCCACAGTAACCCCAAATAGTTACCCTATTACCGCCACTACCATAATTCATCCCCTTTAAATAATCCAGACTAATCAAATTCATCTTCTTTTACCAACTTACTGCCCTAACTATTCCCTTCACTGTCAAACCTGTAATTTCACCCAAATTTAAGCTTACCTTCTCTTCAATGGCGCTAAACCCTCAGCACAACCAAGTCGCATTACTTGATTCGTCAAGAGATGCCGACTTCACCTAAATCATCACCTTTCTTACCGAATCCACATACCTCACTACACTAACAGTTAACCCCACCGTATACTCCAACCATATGTCCGAATTCTGGAGTAACGGTCAAACTGCAGTTCTGAATGGGGTTCGAGTACTGAGAACCCGCATTTGTGGCCAAGAGTTGGTCATCACAGAACAACTCATCAGGGAGCATCTCGAGCTTCACGATGATGGGGCTCCTACTGAGTTCCCCAAAGAAGACTTGGAAGGCACCTATATCCTCATGGAATATGGAGAGGATATGAGCAGGTCTACCGTCTACAAGTTTAACTTCTCTTACTATTGGAAGTTCCTGCTGCATATTATCCTGCACTGCCTCTCCAATAAATCAGGGGGTTGGGATCAAATCCCATATGAACTAGGATGCCTAGTTCATGGGTTGGTGAAAGGTCTACGCTTCAACTACTCAAGATTTATGTTGACCAACCTCATCGGCAATCTGAGAAGGGATACATTCTTCATGTATCCCAGATTTATTCAACACATAATCAACTATGAGCTGGAACCGAGCAAACTTGTCTGTGCAGCTGCTCTTACTGTTCCACAAGTAAGACCTACCATCTTCAAAACATTGAAGAAGGTTTCCATCAACTTCACTGGAAGGTACACTCCACTACCTCCAGAGATGACTGAGCGCATAGCTCCTGGTGACATCCCTGTTATCCCTACAGGTGATGAACCCACACCAGCAACCTCCATCATAATGCCAACAAAACCTTCTTTACCCATCAGAATCACTTACCAGAGACGCCCCAAACGAACCCTTGTTCAATCTACTCTGATTGAACAAGCTCCCACAGTTCAAACCAAAAGGGCTAGAGTGGAATCATGGGCTCCCACTCAGTCCGAGGTCACTCCATCCTTCACCTTTGACCTCAATGTGGGTTTTGAGCCTCCTCAGTCTCAAACCCAAGAGCCTGAACCCCAAGCCTTAAGTCCATAGGGTGAGTCTTTACACTCCCCTGTGCAGCCTTCTAGGGACAACCCCACCATAGGCTCAATGCCTGTAGACATTGATCTAGGTCCTGGGTTAGTAGGTTTAACCTCCTTATCTTTCACTGACCTTTTACTCCGTACTGATGAAGAGATTACATCTCTCTATGGCCATGAAGTTGATCTACAACACCCTCTGAAGATCAACAGAGCCAAGAGAGATCCCTTGTCTCTAGCCCCCATCAGTAGCTAATTACTGAGGTGAGTCCCACTGATGTGGAGGGGACTCATGTAGGCTCAGCTGCCACTACTCAGAGTCTCTCATTGAGCTCTCAGGACAGTGGTAACATCATTAGGACTGAGTCTACGGCAACTTTGCCCATTGACATCTCTGAAAGAGAGGACTCTGAGCAAAGGTATCCAGGGTGCCAAGAAGCCACATCTGGTGGTGAGACTGAGCATACTAGGTATGTTATCTCATCTCCCCGTGATTCTTCTCATGAAGATGAGGGAAGTATGCAACTAACACTTTAGTACTTGCTTTCTAAGGTCTCCAACCTGGAATCACAGGTGAGGATCTTAGAATCAAGGACTGCCACTCAGCAACTTGAGATTAACAATCTCAAGGCTCAACTAGCTGAGAAACAGACGGAGAGGTCTATTAGGCATGTACCTATTCAGGTCTCAATGACTTTTTCCTCTAGCTCTCAAGATGATGCTACCAAAAAGGGGGAGAAAGTTCAGAGATAAACACTTGAGGAACCACAGACCCAATCCTCTTCTTCACAACTCATCACACTACCCGAGTCATCTCAATCATTCCTAGAGATTGACTCAAAGATGCTTCATGATCTCTACATACTTTTCACAAAGTTTGTATTAAGATACTCCTTAGAGCAGCCCGGCCCTGACACCACACTTATATATTTTAGGGCTGTGGAGCTTCTAAGACTGACTGCACCTTCTACCACTGTGGAAGAAGTTGGTCAACCTAAGGTCCACATGGAACCCGAGATTAATTTCGAAGGGGAAATGGGGACTGATGGCCCAGCAACTAAAACAGATGGGACAGAACTTGCAGCAGTCTCATCTTCCGAAGCTCAGGCTGAAGCTTCCGAAGCTGACATTGAAGCCTCGGAAGAGAAAGAAAAGTCTTCCGAGGCCGAAATAGAAGCTGCGGAAGGCTTATTCCAGATATCCGAGGAACTGACCATCACAGATGTTATTGCTGAAATAGCATCTGAGGTGAGCAGGGAGGACATTTCTGATATTCCTCCAACCCAAACACCAGCTGAACTTCTCTCTCAATCTGAACCCTCTATCCAAGAACCACCATAATCAAGCTCTGTCAAAGACAAAGGCAAAAGGAAATTAACTGAAGAGCTTCAAGAGGAGGAGAGGATTGAAAAGCTCAAGAAGAAAGGTAGGTTTCCTACTGAGAAACTGCTAGCTGCTAGTTCTAAGGCAGCTGCAGTCAATCAGGAAGAGATCAACACCAAGAGAAGAACATCACTCATTGACCAGCTCATCAGCCTAGGAGCTGCCAATGAGGAAGTACTCCTGCTACCACTAGAGGAGTTGGTGTCTTTGGAGAGGTCAACTCGGCTAAGGCAAGAAGAAGAAGCCAGGTTGGCCTTGGAGAGGGAAGAAGAAGAGCGAAGAGAAGCAGCCCTGAAGCTGAGAGAGGATAGGATCAAATTCCTACTCTCAAGAGGCTTCAGTCTTCCTGAACTGTCTCCACATGATGATGACATGATCCTGCTGCTCCACAACAAAGAGCAGGATCAAATGGAGAAGGAAAGGAAGAAAGCTGCCAGGGAGAAGATGAGGGAGAGGAAGCAGAGGGAGGAAGAGAAGGGGGTCACTGCCACCAAGAAGTCCAACGACAAAGCCTGGATGAAAGACTATCTCCGGGCCCATGGCTTCTCTGGTAGGCAGGTGGGACCTATGTCCGAAAAGACACTCCAGCGGATAGTCAGTGAAATAAAAGCTGACATCCATTTGGGGAAAAGGAAGGAGATGTACAGGAGGGTACAGGGAATGGTGTTCACCCTAGCCACTCAACCACAGCCAACCACTAAACCACAACCCACACCAGAAGAACCAATCCCATTTCCCATTAAAACTGAACCCACTGATGAAACCTTCACCCCTGAACCCACAACTCTACCCAAACCTACCACATCACCTCAACCACCCAAACTACCCATCCTAAAACCTAAAACACAACCCAAAACCACTAAACCTAAGCCTACCCAACAAAAACCAAGACCATCCCCTCAGCCTTCTCAACATCTCTCCTTTGAGGAAATAAAGGAGTTCAAGACAAGGCTCATCAACTGCACCACCTTGAGCAGCATCTCCTGTGAGGGAGACCTTATCAACATCACCTATGTTGATAACTCTTCAAGCTCCCTCACCCTAGGACAATTTCTTGAGTTGCCTAGAGATACCTTAGGCCAGGCTGCAAGACTTCTTGGTCTCAACTCCGATACCCTCAATGCTGAGGAGAAGAGACTAAGAAGGAGACTGGTGACTCTACTGGATACAAGAAAAGAGGACAGGATTTCTAGTCAATCTCCTGGTCCTAGGAAAGCTATAATCCAGTGGAGGTTTGATGAACCTTCTCACAACTTTGTTGTGGAAAGGGAGAATGGAGAAACCAACAGGCTTAATGCCACTTCTTTACTGCATCTCAGCACATTTGACCTTGCTGAGCTTGCAAAGAAGCCATTCTCCAATCCCTCCAACTCTGAGACTGCTGCATACATCAGAAATCATATCAGCGGTCTCCACTTGGCTGAACTAAGTAGAAGAGCCAAGATTGAAGAAGAGTTGAAGTTGAAAAGAGCGGAAGACAAGGAAAGACCAACCACCAAAGGCACAGCCTTTCTACAGATAGGGAAGGTCCAGAATTGGAACCAATAGTTAGATGGGAATATGACTATAGTTCTCATCAACTAACTTTTTTCAGAGGGCCACAACAAAGGGTACATATAATTCAAGGTGACAGAGTAGAGGTTTTGTCTACCAAGGATTTGTACAAGATTCTCAGCATCACATCGGGAAAGAATGAAGACACTGATAAACACTTACTGTCAATGGTGCTGAGAGCTTTGAGAAGAAGAGGGAAGTGAAGTTTTGGTAGCATCAGCCTAGGGGGAGTTTGTTGGATCATGATAAGGCTGGTGCAACCAAAACCACTTCATAGTCATTTTTGGTGCTACATTGAAGGGCTTCCGAAGCCAAGCAAGAGATCTTCCGAGAGTCTGAAGAACAACAGCTGAAGACAAAGTCTGAGCTTTCGAAGACAAAGTCTGATGAAAGAGCTGAAGACAAAGTTTGCTTCCGAAGACAAAGTCTGATGAAAGAGCTGAAGACAAAGTCTGAGCTTTCGAAGACAAAGTCTGATGAAAGAACTGAAGACAAAGTCTGCTTCCGAAGACAAAGAAGACTCCAAGCCTCAGAAGAAGCAGTCTTCCGAAGTATAAGTGGCTTCAGAGGAAGTTATTCTTCTGAAGCATTTTATCCTTCGGAAGACATTGCTATGACCAGCAGATAAAAGTATGGTCCCTGACAGTCCGCTGTAGACCTCTGATACAACATGGCATCTTTCTAAAGAGCCATGTTGTTGACCATACTTTATTCTACTGTTCACCTTTTTATGATAGTACATGCTATCAACTTTAGTTGGTGACAAAAGGTAAGTCAGGGACATGTCCTGACTACCAACTCTCAGGCAAAATGTCTGAAAGACCTCACCTAGAGTCTTGTAGTATAGATGTAAGGTTAGAGGTGTCCAGCTGGTATCAAAGTATATCCGGCTGTAGGTAGTATTATATATATCTTCTCCATGTAACTCATTAGATAAGCGATTTGAGTCCAAGAGTCTTGTAATCCTTTGAGTTGAGAAGCAATATATAAAAGTACCTTGAAAATTTACATTCTGTGTTTATTTACCTAGTGCTTGTTACTTGTTATATTGTGATCAACTTTTCTTAGACTCCTGCTAAGTGTTGTTCAAGGTGAGTTTGAGAGAAAAACCTTCTGTTGAGTGACCCATAATCGATCCGGCACGGTTCATTGCATAATAGATGTCAATGGAAAGCTAAAACATGGAAGTAACTCCCAGAAGAAGAAACAACTCAAACGGGTCACGAACGAAGAAGATATGACCCTATGAATACAGCCTATCATTCTGCTCGGATTTAACAGTTTCGACACCTGAACTTAGACACTGACTTTGGAGGACCAAACGACATAAAAAACGCACGAGACCACTTGGGTTAGACAGGGGACTCTTTGAACTTGAATTTAGACGAAACGTTTGACCCAATTGGATTTGTTATGACCAAGTTACGTCCAGAATAAATTGACCCAAATTTTACACAGTATGCTGTCAGGTTTTCAGATTCACCTTTTAACTATCAAATCTTCCTAATCTTTGTTCCTATTGAACCATTAACATAAAATTAACGATTTTTACTGAACTTTTCCATTCAATCATTCATTGAGAACAGATCTTCAAGGATTTTCAACCCCAACCAAAAATATATACGAAGAGTCTTACACGTATGAACTAGGGTTTCACTTACTTTGATGATCCTATACAAGAACGCCCCAATTCCTCAAGAGGCTTCATTCGTACATTGGAAGAACGAAGAAAACATGATGTTAGATGATAGATAATGATGAAAACATGCTTAGATGAGAGACTACATCAAAAACCTTGATTTTTCTTACCGGAAGGAAAGAAGATGGATGATATTGAACAAAGTTCAATCTTGAATGTCTTGATCCTTGTAGAAATCGATGGAAGTAGATGAACAAGAAGAACTTGGAGGATGGAGGCAACAAGGAGGAGTAGAGAGGAATTTGGAGGATTAGGGTTTTGCTAGAATGAAAAGAAGGGGGCATGAGTCTAACCCCTCTGGGGTTTCAGCCGAAACAAGGGAGGGGCAAGGGCCTTCGGGCCCCCGATTCACATGTCGTCCAATTTTTACGTTTTTAAAATTCTACGAGTTAATACGATTCCAACGAACTATTATATGTTATATAACTTATTTAATTTATATTGTTTTGAGCCCACTTAGGTTTATTGCTAGGCCTTAGGCAAAGCCCATGGACGTAAGGTTACTTGTGTTACGATTAAGTTTTGAGTTTTACATTATAGAGAAACCTTGATCGGACTCACTACACAGGACTTTATAAGATGACAAGCCCACTAGTCACATAAAGATAAAGACTCCAGGCCCATCATAAAGACATAGGCCCATTGGGCCAAAATCTCCGGCCCAACAACAAATGTACCATAAATCAAGACTAAGCCGAAATAGGGACAAAAGTCAAAGTCAACAGCCCCATTTTGTTGACGGATGTCACAAATGGTGTCAGTCGTCATGGCTTGGCAACCGTTAATGGTATGCAGCCGCAACCGAACATTTCTTCTATAGAAAGTGATATGTCGATGATGATGAGCTTGAGCTCATTTGAGACATTTTGTGCTAAGGCTATGATTGTTGTCCAAAAATTAAATCAGTTGCTTTTGCGGCATCCCTTTATGGTCTGCAGTCGTAACCAGATATTGATTATGAACCTTATTAAACTCATATCATTATGATTAGGGTTTGATATGGTAATTATATTGTTTATACAATAGTAATGGTAAGTAATATGGCTGTGATAATACGTTTGAGCCCCTATTACCTAATCAGCGTCTTCATGATGCAACCCACGCGAAGCATGGGTGGAAAAACAACTAGTTGTGTTTAACGAGCAATCATATATTATGAATAACTATATGTTTGGTTTGGTTAAATTGATTGCGTCACAAACTAAAATTGAAACCGCACCACGATTTCCAATTAATCGATTATGGTTTAATCCAACCATCGATTATTTGTCCAGTTTGGTTAATTTTGTTTAATTAGGTCGGGTAATTCGTTACGATTCGTTTAGTTCGGTTATTTGCTCACCCTAACCAATTGAGAGTACATCATTGCTTAGTGGGTCAACCTAAACCCATCTAATTCTCGTCTTTTTACCCATGTATATATTTTTACTCATCATCATATACATCACCTACTCCTGGTAAATCATGTATCACCCATTACTCCTTTCTCATTTTATCTTACTCATCATGCAATATTATTAACTTATTTTAAGCTATTCGTAGCATTCACCATATTATCAAATTCGTATTTTGCTTACTCATAGCAGATATGTACGCATGTTTAGCGGGTATGCACCCATTATACTCGTGTTTAGCCTACTCATTGCATACACCCATGCTATCACACTCACGTTTAGCCTACTCGCGACATATACGTATTTGTGAAGCCCACTTAAGGCATCCCCCCGTTGTACACATGCTTGGCGTACTCACAACACACACCCAAATTATTATACTTGTGTGTTTTAACGTACACAGTGCATACACCAGTATCACCATTCTCATGTTTAGCCAACTCATGACACACACACCCAAACTATCAACATTCATACTTACGTTTAACTACTCAAGGCATATACCTAGTGGCGAAAGTAGGATTTTTTTCTTATGAGGTCAGTCCTTATCAGTGCTAAGATTTCTAACTAGTTGATATTGGAATTTTTAATTTATTAGGTTCGGATCGGGTCTGATTGGTCACAAAATAAAGTAGATGCCTAAATTCATGAATACTCGTAAATAAATGACTTTTTTAAAGATGAATTTTCTTAGAAAATTTTTATACATCCGTGGAACACCTACGTTATTATACTTGTGTTTAACTACTTAACGTATACATCCATATAATCGTTCTCTGGTTTGGCCAACTAAGGAGACACCAAATTTATTATACTCAGTCAAAATACAAAATAGCGATATGGCACGTTAATGTATGATCGTGCAAGACAGGTATTGTGAGAGTTGAGACGTGTCAACACGTGACAACTTTGATTTTGGTGACTGGACCCTTACACGGTCGTGCACTTTATGTGCTTGCTCGTGCAAGTTCACATGATCATGCACCTATCGTTGTATGCGCGTGCAACTATGCATGGCCGCACACCTATCCTTACATGCACGTGCTACATGGATGTAACCGGATGTTACAAAATTAGTAAACCAAAGTATACAACGATAAAATAATAATAATATATATCAGAGTAAATATATGCATTCATGATTATAAACATATATATTTTTCATCATTAATTTACCAATTAACATGTATATTTGTAACTTCGGTTACGTCTTTGAAGTTATTAGTTGTATTCTAATAAATTTCGTCCTTTTTGTACTTCATGTCTGTTTTCTATCTTTAAAGATATAAAAACAAAGCAAAAAGTTTGCCTCCAAGACTTCGTGTCCAACTCTCACCCATAACAAAAAAAAAAAAAAAAAAAAAAAAAACAAATTGTAAAATCAATTCGTTAATATTGTTATTTTCAGTCGCCGTGAATCAGGTAGCGACAAATTCTGTGCCCCGAAAATTACTCTGAATATGACACTCGTTGTCCGAACCAAATCAATGCTTCCATGGTAATTTCATATCAAATATTAAAAATTAAATGTTATTGCCAATGAGCCTTTTGAAGTAGGCACTTCAAGACTTTTTAAATTTAAAGTTATGAATTCGAGTCTCACCTTATACAATATGGTTCAAATGGTCAGGTGTTTTACCACACTGGGATTTTGAATGATGGGTTTCCCTTAAAATGGTGGACGGGTCTGGTCAACAACATTGTTTGTGTTCGCGGGTGTGGATGACTTTTCGCCATTGAATTTACCCGGGTGACCTATGCCTTCTTAATAATGAATAGAAGATATACTTCGACACAAGTGATCGACTATCTTCATGTCTTCCTCAAGTTTTCACTCAGCACATCACCTTACTTGTAACATAGCCATTAAGTCTACAACGGGCGGGGCATGATGAATCAGAAAAAGACAACCTATAAATTTTTTTAAAAGTGGCTAAAAAAACTCGATCTATTTTAAACGAGCGACAATCTGGATGCATGCCCTATCATTTTCTACGAAATAACATGAAAACTTGTGGCTATGAACCTTTTGATAGGTTGATAGCATTATGTAACACCACTCACCGGATTAACCTTATGAACTAACACGTACGAAACACCAATTAATGGTGTTATTGTAACGAGCTCTAACATGCTACATTGCTATCATCGATATAATACCACTGATTCATAGTGAGCTTATTGTTGTGATGTTTAAACAAGTTTATGGAATATTGGTTTGTAATTGTGTCTTAGAGCTTTCATAGTAGATGCCTTATATTGATGTGAGTGTGTGCATTATATTATGTGGGATAGTTTTGAGTGATTGTGAGTGAAAGAGAGAAAATTTATGAGAATTGTATCGTAATTTCTCATATTTAGAGAAACACAGTACAACCCTCATAATTTTTTAAATATTTTTAAAGAGGAGGTGAGAGAAAATATAATAATAAAAATATAGAAAAGTATTATTTAATTAAAAAAGAGAGTAAAAAATAGTGTTTTTAGTGTAAATATGAGAATGAGTATGGGAAAACTAGTATGAATACTCTTAGCTTCATGCATTAAATATGAACCTTTCTACTCCAATAAAAAAGTAATTAAGAGGGCCATATAGTAACATCATATTACTTT
The DNA here is from genome assembly GCA_024085815.1 of Flaveria linearis. Lineage (NCBI taxonomy): Eukaryota > Viridiplantae > Streptophyta > Magnoliopsida > Asterales > Asteraceae > Flaveria > Flaveria linearis. The sequence continues at coordinate 23,961,695 of CM044013.1, read as the reverse complement.
TCATCAAAATTTTCCCGCTTTATCTCCTATTAAATGATTATAGTAATTACTAATGATACTTTTTTTTAATTCTTTTTAAGATTCAAAAATATTTTTTAATAAATAAAAAAGTGTTTTTATTAATGTTATTTCTAAAGAAACAAATTTTTTATAAAATAAGAAATTTTCTCAACACATTAAAAATTTTTTAAAAATATAAAATATTTTAAAATTGGTGCTTTCAAAAAATAATTTTTTTTAAACCAAAAATAATTAAATTTGAGAGTTACAATAAGAAAATTTTTAAGAAATGATATATGTTTTTTGAAACAATTTATTTTGAACTAAAATATTATTTTTTTTTGAAAAAAATAGAAAAAAATTAAAAATTAATATCATTATTTTATTACTTATAATACTTAATCATACGTAATTTTAATATTGTAAAATATTATTTTATAATTAATAATTTTTTTTATTATATTTAATAATTTATATATTCAACCTTAATACATAGGTTTACAAACGCTAACACTAAATAAAAGTGTATATGATGGATTTTGATGAATCGAATATACTGATTTAAGCTATTGAATCATCATGATGGAATCAGAATGTTTAATAATCAATGAACATGTAATAAAAAATAGATTATTCCTAAACTTCTTTGTGTATTGATGATAACAAATATTTAAGATTGAAAATTAGGGTTACAAGTGTTACATCATGTAATATCTAGCTTTTTATTTATAGGCAAGATATAGGTTCTGTATTATTGATTAAACCACCCTAACATATTTATTACATCAGAATATTTACAAGTCAAAAGTAATAAAAATTATTTCATCATTGGATATTGTTCATCCGCATTGACCGATGCAGATGGACATATCTTATCCGCATTGCCTTTCTCTTCATCAACATTGACTAAGAACTTATTCGCATTGAGAACTAAGTCATTCGCATTGGCTATTGTTAGCACCACTGTTACCCGCATATAGTACTTGAAATTAGTCCGCATTGGATATTGTTAGCACCACTGTTACCCGCATATAGTACTTGAAATTAGTCCACACGATACACTTGGACATAAGTATCATCTTTTATCAACACTGTTTTCATCCGCATTGTCTCTTATCAGCATCAATTGAATACTTGGTAAAATTTAAAAAACAAATTAAACAACAAATGTTAACACATGAATTGATATGTTTGAACTTTTTAGAGTCTAGCAAAAAACAAAAATACATAAAAATTACATAGAATACGCAAATGCATGTTTATCCGTGTGTATAATTTGAATTCATCAACTAAACATCACTTGGTACGCAACAAAATATGATACATAATAACAACTTCATGTACGATTGGAAATTTAAGAAGACGTTTCAAGGAAATTTAAAAATACGTTTCAAGGAAAATGCAGGGTAAAGTGGATGCACAAACCTCGTGTGATATAACATGCTCGTGTGATGTAACTAACATGCTCGTGTGATGTAGCATGTCACGAAAGAGACAACTTTTTTTTTATGTTTCTACGGTATAAAACATTTAAAAAAAGTTTCAATCTTCTCCTTTTAATTACTATACATTCTGAGTATGCGGTTAAATTTAATACCAAAAGCTAGAACATAATTACCATCACACCATTTCATAAGGGTGTCGTTATTAGCACATACTGAAATTATAAATCAACACCCCAAATTTCTATGCGGGTTGTATAGCCTCATATAAGTCGTATATGGTGGTCGTATAGTCCTATACGGTGCGTATAACCCTTCTGACAGCCCATTGAATTTTCCATCGTAGTCAGTGTTGAAATTTGCTATACGTGTCGTATAGCCTTATGTTTGTCGTGTAGGGGTTCGTATAAGGCTATATGGGGCGTATAGCTCTCTGACACCCCTCTCTAAATTTTCCTCGTTTTCAATGTCTTTGATACTATATGTTGCGTATGATGCTATATGAGACGTATAAGAGTTATCGATTTATAATGTACGGTGCTTTATATTGAAACCCTTTCATAATTACAAAAGCACCATATAACCATAATTAGTTATAATCATAATATACTTATACAAACACCAAGTATTCACAATAACATACATAACTATTCAACCTTCTGATTGACGATGTTCATCCAATCATCCAAAATGTCTATCATGAGCATTGAGTCTTGATCGATGATTAATAATTATTCAACTATAGCAACGAAGATTCATCGATCAATCAAGAAACATGGCGTTCCAAATCTCCAAAAAAGCTTCAACGATCACACCATGATGACAACACGAGTTCAACGACAAGAAACATTGCAAAAGCTGCTTCAAATCATCTTCTTCATACATTTCATTCTCCACAATCATCTCCATCATCGATTTCTTGAAGTCTTCATACGGCTTCTCTGATCTCTTCACCATCACAAAGCTTTCTTTCACTCTCCCCTCCACTTTACACGAAATCAGCTTCTTGAACAACGATAGCCTCGCCGGAGATCCCCACTCCGGCGACACCCCACCACCACCACCACCACCACCACTGTTGAGTCTTGTTCGTATACCCACGTCGGAAAAGCTTCTTGCGGGTGTTTGTTCATCTTCTCCGCCGTGGACGGCGGTGTAAGTGGTGGTGAACCGGTGGCTGTGTGTTTTAAACGTTCTGTTGTGGTGGGTGGTGTTTTGGTCGCATGGTGGTGGTGGTGGTGGTGGTATGGGAAAGCGAAAGTGGTGGTGGTGGTGGTGTTCGGCGGTGGATTGGTGGCCGGAGTTGGAACGGTGGCGGTGGCGGTGGGGGTGGGGTGGTTGTTTTGAAGGTGGCGGTGAAGTCGTGCATGGTGAGTCGCCGGTGATCAGTTTAAGGCGGTGGCGCGGCGGAGATGGGTGTTCCTGTGGAGTGGTGGTTGAGTGTTTTGTTTTGCAGGAGTTGAAGATCATACGAAGGTTGAATTTCACCATTGTAGTGGGGTGGTTGTGTGTGTGAAGTAGAGAAGTGTCTTTATCAAGAACATGAAAATATATATAATGACATGTTTTTTAATGTTTTTTTTTGTTTTGTGTTATATTTGTTTATATAATAAAATCACAATGGAATGCGAGTATTGTCTTATTTGCATACACAACTCCTGAATAAATGAAGAGTTTAAAGGTCCATATTTTCTCATCGAACTTTATAAAGGGAGGAATCCTAATAAGGTAGTATATATGTACTAGTTTAGGATTCGTGCACTACACGGCTAATAAAAATAATATATTGTAAGATTTTAGATTTGAATTTAGATTAACTTTTTATGTTTACTTGATAAGATGTAATTATACATCAACTCTATAAATTACATATTGTTAGTGTAAGAAAATTTAAAAATAATATAATTATTATAATTAATTTGAGAATATTAGAAAACAAGCAAATTCTAGATTTTAAGAAATGGAATGATATAATAAAGATTGAAAGGTGGTGAAGTCAAAACCATATTTGAAGCCTAGAAAGTTGATATGTTTTGTAATCGTTATTTCAAAATTTAAGCATAGTATATGTTTATTATCAAAATACTTAAATTTTAAACATTTGTCATTAAGTAATGGATTATGAACAAAAAATATTTATTCTCATTTAGATCGTTTTAAATGTTATAAATATTATGTTCCATACATTGGGTTGTATTTTGATATCTTGGAATTACAACATAAATATTTTTAATTACAAAAGTATTAAAACTTTTAAGAATAGATATAATAAATAATTAAATTAAATAGAAATGTATATATTTATTAATAAATATATTTCACCTTGATTGCGAACATTAACCTTTTTTCAAAGTCTAATTAGTCTACTATAACTATGCGATCATATTTTTCATGTCAATGTCATTTAAAAAAAAAGTTTTTAGTTTATTTTTTTGTGAAATAATTTCATAAAACTATATGAGTAAACAAAAAAAACACAATAATTTTAAGTCCCTAACTCACATTTTTGAATTATTCATTAAAAAATATAAAGATGATTTTGATCGTATTTATAACTATTATTTTAAATAATGTCAAAATCTTAAGATTACTATACTATTAATTTTTAATATCTTTTGTTCATAGATCATTGAATTATGACATAAATTGTTTATAATGAATAATAATTTATCATATAATATTGATTGTAAATTGTATTTAACTTAAATATTAATATTGATTTTTAGTTTTAATTTAAATGAATGACAAATTAATTGTATTTTTATTGTACTAAGTTGTTATTTTTGAAACAGCTACTTCTTTAATATATATGAAAATTTTAAGAAAATTTAAACATTAAGAACACGTATAATTAGTAATTCAGTACACTTTATTTGATATCAAATTTTAATATGAAAACAATTTAACACTTAAATTATATCAATTTCTAATATGAAAACTTTTTAAAACGTTAATTATGATAACTATTGATTTTTTTAAAATGATTAATAAATGCATTTATTAAAATCATAGCTTTAAAAAATAAATGCAATTTAATAAATTTTAGGCAGAAAAACTCAATTGAAGAGTCTCTCATTGATTACCACGTGTCTCTAAAAACTCTTGTTTATTACCACGTGTCCCTAGAAAACTTGGTTTATTAGAGGTAATAGATGTAAAAGATTAGGTAATGTTAAGTTTCATTATGTTCTTAATACACTTTTTGTTTACATTTCATCTTCTTTGCGCTTTTCTCTCCAATTACAAGCATTGATTTCATGCCCGATGATGGTCATAGGAAGAACCCACATCCTATGACAAGTCCTAATGGTGGTATGCTTTTGCACGGTGAGTTCTATTTTTTGATTACAAATGCCCAACCTCATGGTTGATTGATTGCTCGAGGAAGCGGTCCACCGGAGGAAAATTCTTAGTTTTCTAATCTGACTAGGATGTACTTGAATTTTAGTGTTATTGTGGCAAACGAGCTAAATTATCATTTTTGTTTGAGCAATCATGGTTGAAAATAACCCAAAATCCTCCGATCACTCCCATTGCATCAAAAAGATCTCCAAACTTTCAGTCATACACTCTCAAATCCTCTTCCTTACATTCTAGTCTTAACAAGTACACCGAGACTTGTAAGAATTTTTTATCTCGCCCCTACCATCAAAGTATCATTGAGGAGGAAATGGGAGCTTCACCCTGACAAATCACTACCAGTCAGATAATCAATCAATAGTAGGCATAACAAAATTGCCAACATAAAGCCCAGATACTCATCATTATAACATCATGCAATAACTACACGTTTTATACTAGAAAAATAAGCCTTATGCAACCTTTCAGAAAATATTGTATTTTCTAGCAAAAAGATTCCATTTGATAAATAAAAGTTTCTTTAGATATAATGCAAATTCACTTGAACCAGACTCTGGTAACTGTTTTTACTTTAAAAGTAATGCAACATTTTCAAGATTTAGTGTAACGCTTTTAAAACCTAATGGAACATATTACTGGAGTTACATTAACTTTATTTTCTTGTAGTAACCGTACACTCACTCTTATGCCAAACTATATATATACAGTTACTACTCCTAGCAATATGTTCACTACATCGACAAGCACATTTATGCCATCAATGCCACTAGTTTTTCCAACACAACCTTCCTATGGAGAATCCTAATGGTGGTTTGTTTTACGATGTGAGTTTCGTTTTCGACAAAGCAATCATCCCACCTCATCGTTGAATGATAGTTTTTCCAGCTCAACCTTCCCGTGGAGAATCCTAATGGTGGTTTGTTTTACGATGTGAGTTTCGTTTTCGACAAAGCAATCATCCCACCTCACCGTTGAATGATAGCTCGATAAAGCTCCATCAAAGGAAAATATTTAGTTCTCTAACTTGAATAACTAGGATTTACTTTAACAATAAACATTTTGTTACGGCTAAATAAACAGATTAATTAAATTAAACTGATCAATGATCGTAGATTGTATTTTATAAAAATATCAGATTTAGTAAACCCGTGTATTATATGTGTTAAATAAAAAATATTAAATATAATATAATTTATTAATTATAAAATGATATTAAAAGACAAGATATGATTGAAATTACGTATAAGTAAAGGTTATAAATAATAAAACAATGATATCAATTTTTTAATGTTTATTTTTAACCCTTTTTATTTTTTAAAGAAGTAAATATTTTGTTTCAATATAAATAGTTTTAAAAAATGTCTGTTTTTAAACTTTTCTTGTTATAACTCTTAGTTTTAATTATTTTTTGTTTATAAAAATTTTTACTTTTTAAAAGCACAAAATTTAAAATACTGAATTTTTAGAAAAATGTTTTAAAAAAAATTATTTTGATAAAATTGTTTCTTAGAAATAAAATTAATAAAAATATCTATTTTTATTTATTACTAAACTATTTTCAATATAAAAAATAATTAAATAATATTATTGGTAATTAATATAATTACTTAATAAAAAAGAGAAACGAGAAAAACTTTAATGAGAAAAAAATATGATGCTGGCATGTGTATTATTAGTTACTCTTTAAATTAGAGATGGAAAATAAAAAGATGAGGTATACTATCAAATACTTAATTATAATACCTATTAAAAGCTTTGGTCGGTGGCTACAGTGCCACCGTACCAACAACCAAGCATAGAGTACAATTCTCAAAGGCACAACCACGAAGGTACAATTGATATAGCTGGAAGTACAACTCAGTGATGTGAACGATTGAGATTATATGGGATGGCCGGACCGCGAAACCCGCCGCTGCCGGAGCTATGGCAGCGGCACTAACCCTCCGTGTCGCATACTTCGTTTTAACTCAGATCTGTTTTCAGCAGCTAACATTCCTTCTCGGGTGTCACTTGGAATCTTGATTCCTCTCTCCCGATCGACTATAGTTGTGGTGGTGCGATGGTTGTGGTGGTGGTCATGCTGCGATGGTTTTTGTAGTGGTGGTGTCACGGTGGTTGTTGTAGTGATGGTGGTGGGTGACGATGGCAGTGTTGCGGTGGTTGTTGTAGTGATGATTATGCTGAACAGGGCTCTTACGCCCAAACACTTAGAATTTTTACATAAATGTTTCTGGGAGTTTGTGCCTTAGGGGTTGACCGAGGTTGACTAAGGACTTATAAATGATGATGTTTTATGCATGCAATGATGATTAATGATTGACCCTTGTTAGTTGTTACTGATATCAGTATTTTATTATTGCTAACAATATTATTATTATATTGTTAAGTATAAAAAGGATATGACAAAGAATGTTTAAAATTTAACGAGGAGTATAATCATTAATAAGAAAAATATTAATGATGAAGAAAAATGGAATGTAAATGAATAAGTAAAGGCTTGCAAGCAAATGTATGGAGGTGCACACCCCTGGCAGGTGTTAGCTCAACGGTGTGCGGGTTAGCTACCCCGAAGGATGCACACTCGGGGTCCAGTCTTTGTGACTGACCATATGTATGGGATCCTTGCTGCATACCCCAGGTGACTGGATCAGCATACGTGCACAATGATCGTGATTAATTACCACAGGTCCAGCACCAGCATTAGTGCACAATGTTCGGGGTATAGCACATGGCGTTGATCCAAAATGAACGAAGAAAGATAAGTGGTGCATGTACCTACCCTAGGTGACTGGATCAGCATACGTGCACAATGATCGTGAGTAATTACCACAGGTCCAGCACCAGTATTAGTGCACAACGTTCGGGGTATTGTACATGTCATCGAAAGTACGTATGTAATGAATGTATGAATGGAATGAACGTACGAACGAATGTAATGAACGTACAAATGAAAGAAATGGTCGTACGTATGTAATGAATGTATGAATAAAATGAACGTATGAACGTATGTAATGAATGAATGAATGAAGGTAAGATACGTACGAATGAAAGAAAGAATATGAAAGGATATGAATGTTAATGGTGAACGGCATACGAACGAAAGTTAATGAATGAACGACGAAGATAATAATAATATTATCTGTGTGTAAGTACTTGTGTGACCGCATATAAGTAAAGAAAGGTTTAACGAATGAAAAGTATGTTTTATTACAAAACTAGAACTCACTCAGCAACGCTGACTTTTTATGTATTTCCAGTTGACAGGTAGTGTTGCTGAGGATGGCGCGAGGCGGCTACTCAGCTCTTTTGGGATGACATTCTTTTGTTAGATGCTTTTGTGATGTAATACAACAATAGATATTTTGTAATTGATGTGCGTTGTATTAACTGGCAAAAACATTTATATTAAATTGAAAGTAAAAATTTAATGTTTCCGCTGCATGGTTTTTAATAAATTAATGTAAATATATGTTTTATGTGCGATGATAGGCCAGCTGTGAGGTGCCAGGGAACGGGGCCTTACAAAATTACTTATATTTAATTACATATATAAATATAATTAAAATATAGTTAAATCCGGTCCGATCGGTCCGACCACAAAACCAGTAAGGCGTCCGGTTCGACGTCCGATCCGGTTCTGAAAACATTGCCTACCACTGTAACCTCATCTTCATAACTCACCACCAGCACCTCCGACCATTTCTTTTCACCACCGGAGAACCAAACACTAAATCTCACTTACCAAGTGACTCATCCACTATCGTTCTCACCATCACAATCCACTACCACTATCATCAGTCCACACCAATACACTACCATTACAAGCAACCACCACCAAAACCCACTATCCTCATGCTTACCACTAAAACCCCCTCCTCCGACAACCCACAACACCGATTCACACCCATCTCTACCCACCACCACTTCGACATATCCATAGTTTATCCCCCATCACCATTGCTCTTCATCTTCATTTTCATAGTCACACACACCCACTTCAACTCCAGGTTTGTCTAAATTCTCATTTTATTCCGATGATTTCATTTATAACATAGTTGAATATTGTTTATAGCAAAGCGGCTTGGTCTGCTAGTGGTTGGTGGTGGAGAAGGTGGCGGTGGTGGTGGAGGTGGCTGACAGACTTGTTGCTGCTAGGGTTTGGGAGGATATGGGTGCAGTAAAGTTGTTTCTTTTTCATTCAACATCTATTTAACATTGAACTATTAAGAGATATTTTTCAGATAAAACATAAACACTTAGGGGCTGTTTGAAAAGGTGTTGAAAGGGTGCTGACCGCTGACTGACTCGGTCAGCCGGTCAGCGCGTTTGATATTCACGACGAAGGCCACTGACCCGGTCGATAGGGCTGACCGAGACCTATAATTTTTCATCGCTGACCGACACCTCTCCTCCTTACCTCTTCATCACCGTTGCTCTTCATCTGGCCTCCACCCTCCGCTGATCTTCACCTGGCCTCCACCGCCGCTGCTCTTCACCGATCCCCTCCACCCGCCGCTGCTCTTCACCTGCGCCCTCCCTTCTGCGCTCTCTCTCCGCCACTCCTCTTTACCTCGTCTGCGATTCGACATGCCAGGGATGGACAAAAAGAACGGGAAGATCTCGGTGGAGCAGAACACACTAATCATCAAGGCGGAGGCGGTGAAGGAGGCGGAGGATGACGGAGAACCGCCGCGAAGGTACTCAAGCAGAATCGATCTGCCGATGAATGTGTACAAGCTGGATGAGATCAAAGCTGAGATGAAGTATGTGTGTTGAAGATTGCGGCTCCCAAGGTGAAGACGGAGGAAAGGAAGAATGTGTGGGAGGTTGAAGTAAAGTGAATGTAAGATAATGGTGCTTCTTTTTGTTAGGGGTTTGATACTTTGATGTTTTGTTTTCATATGTTGTTATAGTGGTATAAAAATAAACGGTTTTGTGAGTAAGTCAGATACTGAATTAAACAACCAAGTTTCAGTCAGATGCAGACTCAGTCAGAACTTCTAACCCGGTCAGCTTCTGACTCAGTCAGATCTTATTGAGTCAGTGGTAATCAAACAACCCTTAATGTTAAAAAGTTTAAAGATAGCATTGTAATGATTTTATTAAGATGCTACAAAACAAGCATTAATAAGAAATGAAAATACAGATAGACATTAGATAAAAAATTAAGATGTTAACAACCTCAAAATAGAATCACTCCTACACGCGAGTAAAAGGTTGTTTTTAATGTACAAGAATGTACTGCATGTTTTATGCATTTTTTCTTAATTAAAGAATATTGTACAAGTTAATATCATTATAATATTATTATACTATTAATTTTGTAGAGAAAAATATTCTACAAATTAATATCACTATAATATTAATTTGGTAGAGAAAAAGAGAGTATAGTTGTGAAAAGTACATATTCGATTGATGAAAAAGCTAGTACGTAACTCAGCCCAACTTTTCATTGAAGGGTCGACTCACTTGAAAGAATAGCTCAACCTAGTACATTGTCGTTCTCCATGTATCATCTTGATGAATGATGCATTACAACTTGTACGTACCCTATCATTAGTTATTACCCATTAGAAGCAATGCAACATTGATAGTGATGCATTACAAATTGTACGTACCCTATCATTAGCTATATAGGTGAACGTTATTAAATAACTAATAATAAAAAATGGGTCCTGCTGGGGATACCGTAGGTGTTTTTGGGGAGAAACCGGATCAAAAGGTCGCGATTTGGCCAAACCGTGACACTTTGGGGAGAAACCGGATCAAAAGGTCACGGTTTGGCCAAACCGTGACATTTTGAGATATTTTTTTAAATCAAAACATCACGGTTTGGCCAAAAGGTCACGGTTTGAGATATTTTTGAGATATTTTTTTGAGTAGTGAAATAAATTAAATGATATTTTTAAGAATTAAATACATTAAAAGTTACTTTTTGAAAACTAAAATACATTAATTCATATTTCTTGAAAATTAAAATACATTAAAAGTTACTTTTTGAAAACTAAAATACATTAATTTATATTTTTCAAAAATTAAAATATATGAAAAGTTACTTCTTGAAAGCTAAAATACATTAATTTATATTTTTTGTGAACTAGAATAAACTGAAGAACTGAAGAATGTAATGGTTAAGAGGATTAAAGTGTTGAAGATTGAAGTGTTGAAGATTGAAGTCCATTAAAGAAGTGAAGAATAATATTTTAGGGTTTGTTTTTTTCCGGTGAACGACTCCGGCGCCGGCGCCGGCGTACGAAAATAACTGATGGTTTTTGGAGGTGTGTTTAGGTACATGCGGGACTAGGGTTGTTAATATAAGGCCTCGGGATAAATCAGAATCTTCATGGATCTTTAATAGATTACGGTGGATCAATTATGTTGGTTGCTTAGGATACACAGGATAGATAGCATAGTACTCGGAGCTTTTAATATTTGTGTTGTCATGTCACATGTTTTTTTTTGTTTTTTTTGTTTTGAAAAGAAAGTAGATGTTATCTTAATCGGGTCCACCTATCCATTAATATTTGTGTTGTCATGCGTTATGTTATTGAATAAATCAATTTTTGAGGACTTCGAGTCATATATACTTAATAAAAATTGATGTTTATAAGTTAGTTTTTAAGTGTTAGTTTGTTTGTTATACATGTATGTAATACTAAAAATTTAAATAAAAGAAAATTTGAATCCTATAAAAATATTAGAAGTTACAAATTGAATAAAATATCTTACATTGATATTATAAAAAATATTAAAAAAATTAAATATTATACCCAATGTGTCACGGTTTGACCAAACCGTGACATATACACCACCAAAATCAAGAAACCCACTCCCAATAATTAACCCAATCCCGAGGTGTAGAACTTTTTCTGAAGCCCAATAAGTCACGGTTTAATCAAACCGTGACCTTTAGGCTTCAACATGTCACGGTTTGGCCAATATGTTGTAATATCGCGTATTTTAGTTAATAAAAGTTAATTTTATTTAAAACGTCGATGTTGATACCAATAATTACAATAATAATAATAATAATAATAATAATAATGATAATAATAATAACAATAATGATAATAATAATAATAATAACAATTGTTTATAAAAATATATTTTTATAAATCAAGTGCAGGGGGGTGTTTGTAATTTATGAAACTTAAAACCAAAGTTCTAGCATAAAATATAAAATATAAAACCGCAGGGGCTAAATGTGTAACATTTTGAAAACACCGGCTTTCCCCCCATTTTTCCGGCGAGTCTCCGGCGAGACTCCGGCCGGACTCCGGCGAAGCCAAAAACGACCAAATTTCATCATTTCAACTCGCAAAACCGGTTCCAATGCCCTCGTGGACTAGATTCGAACCTAAGGCAACTATTAAACACCACTAATCGTCGGTAAAATCGAATCCAAAGTTTCTACATCGAACACACAAAATTCCCGTCAAGAAATCGGGCAATTTACCCAATTTGAACCCCACAATCCCACCGAAAGTTTCCTTGGATCCAATCTATATCGAATTCCAACACAAAACGTGTTGAATTAGTCAAATAAACGGCTAAATTCTTCACTTTATTCTCGGATTCTATACACCTCATAAACCCACTCAAACAACCACAATAAACAAATTAAAGCTACCAAAACGGTCATTTATACACACCTAATCGAACTCGAGTGCCAATTTTACCAAAAACAAACACAAACACCGAAATCACTCATCACCTTCATCGCGACCCTGCAACTCAATTTTGAACCAACCTCCAGTCAATCTTAATCGAATTGGTTAAGGGGCTTTTAATCTAGATCATCATTAGAAGCTTCCCTTAAGTTTAATTTGATTATAAACATCGTTTGGGCACTAAACAATCGAGAGCCACAGTCGCGACTGTTCTTCATCGGGAATAACCTCAATCAATCACCATATAGGTAATTGAACACACACATACATTCGGTTTCTCATGGGGAACAAAAGCCCCATGATTGCAGAAGCTATCAAGATCGATTTCGAGTCAATTTGGTTCGGATTCGATCTAGGGCTCGAATGGGAATAGGGGGTTTTGGTTAAATTGGTTTAAAAGAATTTGAAGCCGGATCCTTTCGCGGCTGTATGCCTTGTTCCACTGGTCCCTGCGCTTCATTTTAAACAGGAGGTCCCGGGTTCGACCCCGGGCCACCTCAACCATTTTTTTTGGGTTTTTTTAAGCCTCTAAAAATTATAAAAAAATTCTAAAAAAAAATCATAAAAACATTTTTACAAACAATTAAATTTTTTAAACAATCTAATTATTTTCTGAAATATATTTTATATTTTATTCATTTATTTTATTTGTTTTAAATAAATAAAATAACTAATTATGTTTCTACCAATTTATAATTAGTGTATAATACATAATTATACAATAAATAAATTGAACCCAATATATATACATAGTTATATATTATTCAATTACCGAAATAACTGTTATTTGAATAAATTACATTTTACATAATCGTATACAATTTATAACTCATGTATATAATTTACATACAATACATAGTTATGTTTACTTATGTATAAATGCATTATATACATATAATCATGTATATAATTATACATATAATTATATATAATTACTTGATTATATATAATTATAAATATGATTATACATATACAATTTATTAATAAATTGTATAAATGTATAACTTACAAGTATAAATTTTTATTAAAATTCTTGACATAATCACTTTCAATAAATTCGTTTATTTCAAGACATTCAAACCAAATAAAATTAATTAATTTAAAACTATCATTCAAGACCCAATGGAAATCCTAATACATTCCCAAATTCCCAAATCATTATTATTCTAACTCGAGACACCGTTCCTTAGGTTAATTATAAGGAAATCGTTGGTGTCTAATCTATCACGTCCAAATTCCAATCTCATCAATCAAGTGAGTATTCATATCCCCTTTTTATATCATTTCCTATTTGGGGGAAATCATGTGATACAATATATTCAATCATGATATTCTATTGTTATTTTATTCTAAATTCAATTCAAGACAGGTTATGTTATTACTTGCAATTATGTGAACATACTGTGATAAACTGGACGACAGTAAAACCCTAATTCAATCAATCAATCAATCCTGGCAACAATGTAGATCTACTGGTTTGGATAACCCACCCCATATGGCTTACGAGTGGTGATTGTGCCAGAGGCAATTAGTCAATCTATGGTGTTTGTGTGGAGTCAATTATATACAAGTGTCAAGTCAAGGGGTTTATATTGTGTCGGTTTATCTATATGCTTCGCGGTTGCCATATAATCTTAATATTACTTTGTGAATTGAATTACTATCGATGGATCAATCAATCAATCTATATGTATATTCAAAACCGTGAGTACTCACCAGCTAACTCGTTAGCTGACTTTATTTTCTTACATGATTTCAGGTTAAGCAAGATAGTGGACTTTTATGTGTTCATCTAAGACACGGACCTAGTTAAAATAAAAGACAATTATTATTTGTGGTTTCGATTGTTGTAATTGTGTATGTTGAACTTATATTATCATGTAATCTGATTTTAATATTATTTCCACTATTAGACAACCATGTGTTATGAACAATCCATCATTCCCTCGTCCGCTCCGATGATTCCGCCATCGGTTGGGGTGTGACATATGTCACGGTTTGAATCGGTTTTTTTTCAAATTACTTACGGTGCGCCTAAAATTCCCGTAAAAAATAACCATTGTTTAATCTTTGATGACGAGGCAAACAAGAGAAGAATGAGATATCAAAACTTAGATTACACTTCTCCATTATAATATAATATAATATAAGGAAAAATGATTTTTTAAAACTTTTTTTATTCATTTTATGGTTCTGATTTTATTTTTTATGCACACGTGTGGATATATATATATATATATATATATATATATATATATATATATATATATATATATATATATATATATATATATATATATATATATACTAAAAGCATGCTTTTATCGAAGAAATATAATCATTGGAAACATCCGTCCGTCAATCTATACCTTAGGAATCCATATAATCCCAAAAGTGAAAAATAAAAATCTATCCCTTAATATTGTAAGTAAATTGTCATTTTCGTTCCTGTGTTTTGGTGAAAGTTGTCACTTTCATTTAATAGTTTGTTTTCTTGAATCTAGGTCCTTGTCGTTTACAAATTTTGTCATATTCATCCAGTCCGTTAACTCCATTCAAAATTTCCGACAAATGAAGGGTATATTAGTCATTTTACATATATGTTTTTATTTTTATTTTTTAACCTTGATTTGATATATCATCTTTAGATACATTGCTATTTTAGTCTATGTGGTTTGGACATATTTACCAATTCAATCCAAAAAGAACCATCACACCACCACCCGTCACAAGAACCACCAAACACCGCCATCACCCCTCACAAAGCCACCAACACCACACTAGAGCGCCCACTACCACCATGCACACCGGATCATCGCTACCATGTAAACCCTAGAAAACGACAATTAATATTGAACTTGTAACATACCGTTTCGAAAATGCATATCAAACCTACTAATACATCTACAATACTCGTTTTCAAGGGTTCCATATGCGTTTTCGAATGGGTTTGTTACAAGTTCGAGATTAGCATGTGGTTTCTAGGGTCCACATGGTGGTGGTGATCTAGTGTGTGGTGATGGCAGAGATCTAGTGTGTGGCGGTGGCGACGATTTGGTGTGGTGTTGGTGGTTTTATGATAAGGTGGTGGTGATGGTTTGGTGGTTCTTGTGATGGAGTGGTGGTGGTTTTGTGACGTGGTGGTGGTGTGGTGGTCCCATCACGGGTGGTGGCAATATGATGTTTTATGATAAGGTGGTGGGTTTTTTGGACTGAACTGGCAAACATGCCCAAACTACAGAGACTAAAATAGCGATGTATTTAATGGAGATATATTAAATCGGGTTTAAAAAAATAGAAAAATAAAACATATATGTAAAATGACCAATATCCTCTCATTTAACAGAGAATGTTGGATGGAGTTAACGAACTGGATGAATATGATAATATTTGTAAACGACAACGACCCAGATAAGAAAAAACAAAGTATTGGATGAAAGTAACAATTTTTACCAAAATACAGGGACGAAAATGTAAATTTAGTCCAATATTATTTAATAGAGTTAAATACATTTTACGTCCCTGAGGTTTCGTAGAAATTACCATTTGAATCCAAAAGCTTAAAATGTTGCCATTTGCATCCAAAGATTTGACTAAAATTTTCATATGAATCCATTTGACTACACCTAACTAACACGTTTAACTTTTTCCGTTAATTTTCCAATATGAGAGTTATTTTAATTAAAAAAATTACAAATAAAAAACCAACTCATGTGAGGGTTTTATATGTTTATCCTCTTTTGATAATTGTAGCTATGATTTGACTCTATAATCATATTTTTTATTTTGTCTTGTTAATGTATTTTGGTTTAGTAATCGTGTTACTTTTACCCGTTTTATTAATTAAACATAGATTTTTTTGGTTTAAAGTTTAATTATGATTATGATGATTAATGTTTGATGATTATTATTCATGGGCAGTTATGTTATTCTATAAATTGTTTTTATACTTTTATAATAATTTAATTCTCTAAATTGTTTTTATACTTTTATAATAATTTATCTTTTATGGTTATAATTCAATTAGTTTATATTATATGACTTGTTTGTTTATTTATATATATTTTTATTTTGTATGTTTTATAAAGTTGATTAAATGAAAGAAACGCTGACCATCATTTCTGGTAAATTAAAATCGCAATGATGATTATAAAAGGATATTGAACGCTTAAAACTTATCACGTATAGCTTATTTTTTATTTTGTAATTATTTTGACTAAATACCTTTAATTTAAGAAACTTAACGGAAAAACTTAACGACGTTAATTAGGAGTAGTTAAGTGGATTCAAATGACAATTTTTGTAAACTTTTGGATGCAACTGACAAAATTTAAACTTTTGGATTCAATGACTATTATATGAAACCTCAGGGATGTATTTAACTTGTTTAATATATCCTTCGTTGGTTATTCAAATGCACAAGCCTCTTGTTCGTTGGATACCGAATGATGCTCTTCAAACAATACCATTAGTAGAAATCTATGGTTTCAGAAATTAAATATGCCAAATGTGCCTTTAAATCCATGAGATGGCAAGTGGAATTGGTAATCTTATAACTAAAATCAAGTATTTGAACATATGTTTGTTCTTGAACATTACAAAGCCTGTGAGTGACATTATCTTACATATTTTATTGATATTTAAATGACTTGTTATGATATAATGTTACTACGTGTAGGCTAAAACAACCCAATAATACATTATAATACCATTAGTTGACATATCATCTAACACATGTTGTTGATACTAAAATGATCTATGATGACCTAATCAATATGACTAGGTGTAAGCTAAATTAACTCATTAACATATGATAAAACCCGTTAGTGGACTTATCATCTAGCATATATATAGTTAAAACCTAAATGACATAATATAACCTAATGTGACTAGGAGTATGCTAAAACAATTTATTAACACATATCTAGATGATTGGACCTATTAAGGCCTATTAGTGAACATATCATCGAGCATACGACATTAGCACATAAATAACCTTTTATTACCTAATGCGACTAGCTTGTCAAGCTCATTAATGTTTATTATTGGACACTAATCGGTAATATGTCGGTAAGTTAGGCAAGAATTGTTTAAAGCACCACGCCCCTCAATAATTTTTAGATCTTGCTATCTTTATTCTTTCATTTCCCCTAACACTCCTACGGTAACCTAGTATCACTCGGTGTTGTAACATCTCGAGTGTTTGGGGTCAGATGTAATAGTTAAAAGACAAGAAATATGAACTTTATATTTCATATATTGTTAAACGAGTAAGTAACGAGTAAAAATGAATATTTAAAATTTGAAAGTTTTTAGACGAATTTTAGTTTCATAAGAGAGAGTTTAAATAAAATATATATAAATATAATTATATATTATATTTAAACTTGGTCTGTTTTTATAAAACTTAGGTCGACTCATAGAGAAAAACAAGATCGTTCCACTGACATATTCAAAATTTATAAGACGTTATATTTTAAAAGTTATAAGAGATAAACGTAAATAAGCAAGCAGCTAGGCTAGCTGCTCATTTTTCTATTCCACATCAGTCGAAATAGAAACATGAAAGCCTTGAAAGTCTTTATAAATAGAGAACTTGAGTTTCATTTTAGATTGTGAGTTTAAACGGGAACGGTCTAACATAAAGAGAATTCCGAGTACTCGATACTCTATTGGTTATCGTTATTAGTTATTTTTCAAGTTCGGGTAGAAGCACGAATAGGGAGACTTTACATCATATTGCTGTAGATAGTTTTAAGTTATGTTCTCCTTTAAGTTTATGTCAAGTTGATAATTACTTATTTTAGTATTATTGTTATTTGGAGTAGTATTAGTATTAATAGTATTAATATCTTTAGGCAATAGAGTTATTGTTAAGGTGAGTTTTGGGTAACCTAGCCTTAGTTAGGCATGGACTGATCAACCATGTTTAAACAAGACAGTGTAAGCATCCAACCATGACAATAACTAGATAGTTAGTTGTACATGTATCTAATTTAAGATTACTCAAACTATATCAGGACCGTGAGATATTACAGATTGTACTAGGAACGATTATTGTAAGTTCCTCTAAAGTTTTTTCTAAAACAGGAGTGATGTTTTGATACTGATAATAATTGTAGAATTGAATATCAATAGCATATGTGATATGTGACAATGCTTGATATAAAGCTTGATGACTGCTTGTATGATTCTGATTTAGCAAGTGGAGTTTGTATACATAGTTTGATTATGTGAATTTATACTGTATTTACTCTGTTCTTATCTGTTTGTCATGGTGGTATTTGCTTGATGTAATAGTCAATAATAATATGTTTTAAATTTTGAATAATGTTATGTTCATGAACTCACTAGCTTTATGCTGAATCCCAGATGTTTTATTTTTATGGACACACATCCTAGGTGCCAAGTGATTTTAGAGATTAGAGACTACGGACTAGTTTATGAGGAAATAGAGGTCGAGAGCGCTACTGAATATTCAGATCTCTAGCATATTTAAACTGATGTAATGGCATTATCGATTATAACAGATGTATTGTATGTTTTTGATGTACAATCAAAGTTAGACTTTTGCTGTGAACTCCATAATTATTATGTATTCAATGTATACGATGCGTAATGCTCCCCGGGGTGTATCCTAGGAGGTGGGCGTTACAAGTGTTACCCACCACGCTACAAAGAAGTAAAGTAGCACTATCGCTCTAGTGAACCGTCAACCAGTAGAAGCACAACAGCAACAACACCATCACCCCTTTCTTCTTCTTCCCCCTCTCAACCATCAACTATCAAGTGAAGTTCTAATTATACCATCAATGTCACTCCTTGAATGCATGCATGTGTATTTCTTGTATGTATGTATTATATATTTTTTTTGTATGTATGTGAATGAATTTGTGTTTTTTATATGAATTTATATTTATTGAATGTACATGGCTTTCTTATATATAATGTATGATGTTTGGGCCAATGAATATTCTTATCTTCTTATTATATGAAAAAAGTAATTGAGTGAACACGTGGTAGCACCATATTCATTCTAATCAACATTTTACTATTTCTTTTTTCTATTAGAAATTATATTAATTACTAATAATATCATATAATATTTTTATTACAAATTATTTATAATAACTAAGAGAAAAATCTATTTATTTGTGTTATTTTTTGAGAAATAAATTTTAATAAAATAAGAAATTTTCTAAAACATCTAATTTTTTTTAAAAAAATATGAAATATTTTAAATTTGGTGTTTTTAACAAGTAAAACTTTTATAACAAAAAATAATTAAAATTGGGAGTTATAATTAGAAAAATTTCAAAAGTGATATTTTTTTAAAATGATTTGTTTTGAAACAAAATGTTTATTTTTTGTTGAAAAAACAAAAAAAGGTTTAAAAATGATATCATTGTTTTATTACTTATAGTACTTGCTTATACATATTTTTAATCATATCTTATTTTAAAATACCATTTTATAATTAATAAATATTTATGTTATTTATTTTTTCTACTTATTCAAAATGCAAACGTGTAATATTTGGGGTAATGTATGTGTGTTTGACCTAATTTAATGCAAATTTGAGCCAAGTCACTGTGTACTAATTAAAAAAGTTACAAATATTTTGATTTTAAGAACAACCCATTATTTGGTAAAGCTAACCACCCTCTAGCAGATCCCATTGTACTAGCGGACTTTGTTAATCCAGTAAAACTCGACAATCGACATCATGTATATAGAAAAGATTCTATTTGGGTATGCATCTTTCTAACACATTAATAGACACATCTAAAGCTAAAATTGTTGAGGTCAAACCAAAATGTTCAGGACAAACCAAAATGTTCAGGAAATCAAAATCAATCATGCTAAAACTTAAAGAACCATACGAGAACATCAAGTTTCCGCGCGAAAACATCTTGGTGCAAAAATCTAGTTTTTGCGTGAAATAGATGTTTCTCTTTGTTAATTGTAACGCTTGTCAATTTTAATTTCGTAAAGCTTTATATAACTTTAAATAATCAAAGAGAATCATATTTACATTTTGTTCATTTGATTTGGCTTGTGTGAGTGTGTATGCCATTCCAATTGTTATTCATTCCGAGTTTAACAATTGAGATCGATCATATGGTGATTTCCTGGATTTTAAAATTGGACCATGATAGACCGAAACTCCTAATCTGGCAAAGATGTTAGTCCTTCTTCATTACGTTAGAGCTAACCCAAGCTCAACAAACCTGTTAGAGCATTCACAATGGATTCTCTATATTTATCTATATAATTACACTAAAAATCACTATTTTTTCTCTCTCATTTTTAATTAAATAATACTTTTTGTACCCATACTATTACTTTTTTCTCTCTTATTCGTTCACAACCACTTTTAAAAATATTAAAAATTTATATGGATTGAACAGTGATTCCCCAAATATAACGATAAACAGTAAAATTTTCTCTCTTCTTCACTCACAACCACTTAAAACCATTTCATATAATATACCAAACACATTTACATATTTTTAAGGATTTCACTATTAATGCTCTTACATGTGCCTATATTGCACAAAACTAACATGTATGGGTAGCGGGGATGTTTGACAATGGAGGTAAAGAAGAACATGAAGAAATAGTGAATAATTGGCAGGGTGAATGGTGTGGGTTCTGTAGTTGTTCTTTTTGAATTTTCTTTTTTTAATTTGTTAAAACTGAGATGACCAAAATATCCTTCACGTTAACGAGCTAACTTAACACTATTAAATCTATAATAGAGACCATTGATGAAAACAAACACATTCAAAAAGTTTAAAGTTTAGGAACCGAATCTATAATTGATCTAAACCACAAGTACATTACTTTTTATTTTATTTTATCTAATAATTAATTTTTTTATCTAATAATTAGTTATTTGAAGTTTAATAAATATGGTTTGTATTAGAAAACTTAACAAAGTATGAAAAATGTAAGATTGGTATAATATAGGTTGAAACATGCAAAGATGAAGAAAGGTGTAATCTATGAAGACGATGAAGATTGATACCCTGAGAATCGAATATGCTAGCTCTTTCACTTTCTTTCACTAGGTTCACTAATTAGTAGTTTTTAATCTCTTACTAATTGCTTTTAAAAGATAACCAAACGTGTTGCTATACACACCCCTCCAACAAATGACCTGATATTATGTTAACAATCAAAGCTTTTCACTTTACAACTAATAGTACGTTATTATGTTTCTTTTATTAATAACAAGCAAACAAGTTTAGGAGATTCATGAAACATTTACACCTTCTTCTTTATTATTACCGTTCACTAGATCTAATAAACGTGGGTGTCACCACCTTCCACCATAACCCGCTAAGTCCAACCGCCGCCCTCGGCCCGCTCCCTTCTTGGCTCTTGCCACCCTCCTCCGCCACCTCTTCCGCCTTTTTCCTCCTCTCGCCACCCTCTTCTTCTTCCTCCTCCTCCTTGCACTGGTGCAACTTCTTCCTCGGCACAAGAGGTGCATTCGTAGATGATATCTTCTCTTTTACCCGACAAAATCCAATCTATTGTCGTGTCGTTGACATTAAAAGACTTCTCCAACACCTTTCTATCCAACCTTTGGAGAATCGAATGCTTTCCCGTTAGAAATTGGGGACTTTCTTTCTTTTCTTCCAACAAGAACCCCATGAAAACAAACGAGTCGTTATTAAATGACATTTGAGCCATTGGATGGGACCTTGGCACCACAAAGACATCACCTTCTTCAACTTCAAGCCTCGAATTCTCGCACCCTGGTTCACTCCCAATGCCGGTACAAACCACTTGAATCACTCCTCGCCCTTGCAACACAATCGCGATTTCAGCTGTCTTTGGGTTCCAATGCGGTCCCATCATCGATCCCTTCAACAACAAAATATCATAAAACCTTAAATGTCATTTTTTTGGATTTTTAAGAGGTGCACAAAAAACATAATAGTTTACATGAGGTTTCTGAAATTGCTTGGGAGTTTGCTACACTGGATAGCAAACTTTTAAGAACATGACAAGGAATGCTTGAAATTAGTGAGGTGACGAGTGAAGTTGCTGTCACATGTTAGATTTCTTAAAAGTTTGCTATCGACGGTAGCGAACTTTCCTGAAACTATTAAATTTTCTCTAGAGAAATAAAAATTTCTAAACATATCATATTATAATAACTAATATTGTGACTAAAAAAACGAGTTCTAAACGACTAACCTTGGCTAGATTAACCATGAACACACCAAAGTCGGTGTTTTTCAACACGTCCAATTCTTTTTCGGTCACTGTTGTGCTCCATCCAAAACAAGTTTCGACATCGCGATCCGCACTAAAAATATTGTACCTCTTCTTTTTCTTTTTGTTTTTGTTTTTGGCAGTGAAGATGTCATTGTTCTTGGTTCCTAGTAAGGCTCTAATGCCCCAAGAACCAACATCTTCCCACATTGAAGTGTTGGCTTGTGGTTGTCCTTCAACAATCAATGGTTGTGTTTCTGCTCCTCTTAGCTCTTCTATCACTTCCTCCGGCACCTGAAATTAGACAACGTACATTGGAATCTTTTTTTTCTTTTTTCCACCGATTTCCAATAAAAATGTGCTGGTCACAAACTTTTTGACGGTTCTTATCATTACTAGATTGATCGAAATCACTAATTTTGGGACTATGTGATTTTGCGAGCAAAATTCATAATCGTATTCAGTCACAAATGTCCAAATTTGTAGCAGTGTATTAAAAGATTCAAATTGGTTCAAGATTTCTAACTATATGATTCACAATTATATACTATACAACCCAAATAACGTTTGAATTAGAGCATCACCAATAGAGAATTAGAAAAACATTAAAAAAACATATCTAATCAACTCACACATCAGAAAAATATCAAACTTTTTAAAAACATATATCTCCAAAAGAAGACTCAATGTCGAAATAATGTGTGTCAGCACAAATGTAGAGACAGAGAGATTACACTGAAGGTTGACTGGAGCACTTGATCGTCAAACCCTAGCACTAAATCATGAACGCCTGTGTATACTCCAGTAAGCTGTTGTTTAGCCTGCAACATTAATGTCATAGTAGTTAATTTCTGTTTGTAAAACTTATGATATAAAGCTAATTCAGTGGATTAACAAACCTAGCCTGAAGCATGCAAGCTAGTGCATTTACAGGTTAATCATTAATGTTCATACCTTTAGCTCCTCTTCTGAACCGGGAAAAATGGCGTAAATCTGAAGGTTTTGGGGCTCGTAGTCGTAGGATTGTACGTCGTTTTCTAAGTAGAAAACAGTTTCCGAACTCAGTCTAAATATGTCCCCCCCACGTAACAGCACTCGTTGAAGCTTATCGTCATCTTCCTCGACGTTGATCCAACTCAGGGCTCCACTTCCTGATTAGGTACAAAGATCTCGTTATTATTAGTGACGGAACCAATGCTTATTAGTCGAAATATTATATAAGATTCTCTTGTTAGGTTCAAGACATGTTTTACTTAATAAACTCACTTTTTATATAAAAAAAACTAACATATTATGGTGACCTAGGAGAAATGTTTCTTCAATCCAGAATTATTTCACTTGTATACTGGTTAAATTTGGGTAATAATTAAAATGTGTTTGGGTATAAAAAATAGATAATATAATTATCGGCTTATTTGTGCATAATACCTGAGTTAACAAAAAACACCATTTCCGAATGAAGATAAACAGGCAGCAATAGAGACCGAGGGTACATGGTGATAAACTGCAGGTAGTAACACCCATTCTCACCATCCCTAACCTTAACACCTGATACCACACCGAACTCCGACGACACCAACGGCCACCGCTCATCTCTCCTCACCACCGGTCCATCACTCACCGGCATAGAACCACCACCACCACCACCACCACCATGTCTGCCACCGCGGCCTAAAGCTGCTGTTGCATGAGGGAAGCAGATAAAGATAGGTGCCACAAAGCATGCAAAGAGTAAGATGCAAACTGAGAAAGAATAAACCCTCATTTTAGAAGTTGTTTAATTAATTTCTTGAGATTGTTTGTGGATATATGATGGTGTTATATATAAAGAGGGAGGGTGGTGTAACGTGTCATGTGGTGGTGAACATGTGGATGGGGGATGAATGCGTGTTATCCTAAGGGGTTTGATACGTCGGTTGTGTTCGTCTGTTAGTGTTGGGGTTACTGCAGGTGATCGGTGATTGCTTCCGGTCAGTGTTTTTGGAAGGGTATGCATGAAGAAGACAAAGACTATGTTAATAATATGCATAAAACATTCTTCTTTTTGTTTTAAAACTGCGCGCAATCTTAGACAAGTGTTATGTGTTTCATTTTTTTGAACCGCTAATTGAGTCCTACCCGATCATCTCCGTTATTCAAGCATGAAATCTGAGATCACTCTCGAAAGAAAACTCACATTAGGTGAGAAAAGCTTCTGGCTTACCTGGAACCCTCGTAATTTTTTTTTATCACAAGTAGGATTAGAATTCAAAACATTAACTATTTTTTTTTGAGATGTTGGAGTATCTCACCTTAACTATTGAAGCTAAGGATCATTTGGAAGTTTAATGTGTTTCTAATTCTTAATTTTATTACCTTAACTA
The DNA here is from genome assembly GCA_024085815.1 of Flaveria linearis. Classification (NCBI taxonomy): domain Eukaryota; kingdom Viridiplantae; phylum Streptophyta; class Magnoliopsida; order Asterales; family Asteraceae; genus Flaveria; species Flaveria linearis. The sequence continues at coordinate 23,936,630 of CM044013.1, read as the reverse complement.
CTGAAGCCAAGGATCATTGGTAAGTCTTATGTGTTTCTTATTCTTGTTATTTGTTATTTTGTTAGTTTTATGTCATAATTGAGTTAATGAGAGTTTGTGCTAATTGGGCTCTGGAATGGACTGGACTGCTGTTGTTGCTTTGTGGGCTAATTAGGTACAACTGTAGATTGTTCATTATTTTTATTCTCGTAAGTTTTTTAGTTATATGTGTCTTTATTTAATTTTTTAAAAATTTTATTGATTGATTGCATTCTAGGGTAGTAGGGTTCAGAAGTTTTTGGGTTTTAGGGTTATGATGATGAAGTTCTTTCATTTTTTCAACTTCCTGTTTATCTACTCATTTAATTAATTGTGTTTTTTTTGAATTAGTTTCTTTTTGATTTCCATCACCGATGATATTTATCTTTTGACTTAATCTGGGTTTTGGTCCATGTGTTTTGTAAATTGTCTCCACTTAACTACTAACGTTTATTTTGTCTCCACTTGAGTATTAAATTTTAAAAAAATTGTATGTTTCAGTCCAAATTTTGAACGGCGTGAGAATGTTCCGTTAAGTACCAGTCACGTGCACCCCACCTGAGGGTATTTCGGTCAATCCAAATTACGCAGCCTCGGCGGTGCAACTGAGCTTTGGCCGGAGAGAGAAAGTCGGCAAAGGCAAGCTGTTTGGCGAAGGAGTAAACACTACAGAACCTGAAAACTCGTCAACATGCTTAATCGATGAAGAAAAAAACCCTAGAATCAACATCCTTCAGTAGATTCATTGGATCTGGTCCGATCATATGATCAATCGACGATTCCGACGAAGGCTTTTCCGGCGGTGGCACCACCGTCTCCTCCGTCGCCAACGGCGGAGTCAGATCCGCTTCCTCTCTCTTCGAATTCTTCTTCTTGTTCTTCGATTTCTTCGGCGTGAGTGAATGATCTCGCCCTCGGTTTTTCACGCTTTTGTTGATTCGAGGAGGCGATGATCGAATATTATTGTTAGATCTGCATATTTTGATTGTTTAGCGACACTGAGATCGGGAGAGGAAGAAGAAGCGGTTGTTGATGATGGTGGTGGAGGTTCTGCGGTGGTCAGAAAACTGAAACTGCCAGTGGTACGAACGAGAGAGAGAGGGAGAGAGAGAGAGATGGATTGACCGAAATACCGGCACTGAGATCGGGAGAGGAAGAAGAGGCGGTTGTTGACGATGGTGGTGGAGGTTCTGCGGTGGTCCGAAAACTGAAACCGCTGACGGATACGAACATGAGAGAGAGACATGGATTGACCAAAATACCTTCAGGTTGGGTGCACGTGACTGGTGTTTAACGGAACATTCTCACGCCGTTCTAAATTTGGTCTGAAACAGACAACTTTTTAAAAATTTGGTACTCAAGTGGAGACAAAATAAACGTTGATACTCAAGTGGAGTCAATTTGCAATACACAGGGATCAAAACAGAGATTAACTCTTATCGTTTTGTTTTCTTGTTGTTGGATCTTGAAACTATGATATGTTTTTCACAAGTCATAATTCTGTTTAAAAGTTTGATCTATTGGCGAGGATGGCCGATTGGCGCCATGTGATAGCGGCGGAAAACACTTTGCAATGATTATTGATGGATTTCCAGGGGTGCCGAATCATGAAATGTGGGCAGAACGAACAAGCATAATATGTTTTTGCTTGTTTTTATTCATATACAAAGCATCCATTAAGACCAAAACTTGGATTTGGGCCTATTGGGTCATTAGTAATAAATATTGGTTTTTTTACCCGGGTATTGGTGAACCCGGGTACGAATCCGAGTCGGGTTCATCATCATCAAAACCCTACCCGGTATACTAGGTTAGGATAGAGTCGGGTCCGGATCGAATCTAAAACTCGGTACAATCAGGTTTTTTTCCCTTGTGTTTATTATTATTATTTAATAAAAATAATTATTATTATTCTTATTCTAATAATAATTATTATTATAATAATAATTATTATAATTATTATAATTATTATTATTATTATTATTATTATTATTATTATTATTATTATTCACTATTTATTATTTTTGAATAAATGTCGGATTCATCTTCATGTATTTCTATAAATATTAAATAATCATCAAATTCATCATTTATTTGTTAAAAATTTTAAAATACATAAATGAATCAATAAAAAAATAACATAAAACTTTTATTTAAGTTATCATCTAATGTTTATTTTCTATGAGAGGCTTTATAAAATGTTAATTCTTCGTCGGATATGCTAGAAGATACTACTTTTACTACACTTCATCGTGTACTTTAGCTTCGAGTGCAATTTCGTATTCGATGCTTGTTTGGTCTTGTATACGATCTATCTCATCTAAGTGATCCTTTAAACAAATGCACATCTTCATCTCTTCCGGAATTAGCATGTTCTTCGTAATGATATTATTCTGTCAATAAGAGAAAAGGCAGATTACAAATCCACCGTAAAAGCTTGGACATAGCGGAAAGAATCAGAAATTGAGATTTCTTTCCTTTCCATCAAGCCAAAATATCGAATGCACGATGATCTATAGTAGTCATAGTGAAAATAAAATCCGTTCTACCATATCTACGGAGCTCATTTGTTGGGTTGTTACCCCTTTGTCATTTAGCCGTTACATCCCGAACAACATTCAACATAGTCAAAACCGGGTCTTTAACCAAGATACTAACACTTGAGGTTGATTCCCTTGGTGTGGTTATGTTTACGTTAGGTCCATGTCTATTTAAATAAAAAATATAAATTGTTTTCAAACTTTCATTAAAATTTTCTTTTACCACGGTTGAAAAATTGAGGTTTTCGTCATGCATATCCAAATTGTCATTTATCCCGTCTATCAAACATTCAACCCACGCAACATTTAAAAACAGATTTAAAGCGACGACACAAGTAAAAATGGATGGTAAGTCATTAAAATATTTTTTATCTTTAATTGGTTCTATTAAACATATGACTTTTATTTATGAAAATTTTTAAAATTCAAAGTCATGATATATAATTCTTGGAACGCCGAATAACTAATGGAATAATAAACTCCCGATAATTTTATAGCTGAGTTTTTAAACACATTAAAAAAATCAGATAGACGTCGAATATTGTTCCAACCCGTATCCGGAAATAGGTCGGCTTCACAACTATCCGAAAGACTACCATGAAAAGCATTCAAAGTGCCCTTTTATTTTAAAACACACTCAAACATGTATCAAGTCAAATTCCACCTAGTAGGTACATCCGAATTAGGAACTAAAATATAGATTACATATCCTTACAAAGTTATTTATAATTTTGATATATTTTTCTACTTTTTTAAAAATGACGTGTAACATTAAATCCAAAAGCTTTAATAAAGTTATCAACAAATTCCACGGATAGCCCGTTTTGCACTACTAAATTAATAATATGTGCAACACAACGGGTATGGAAAAAATCACCGTTGGCAATCAAAAGTTTATTTTGTAAATTAAAAATAGTTATATGTTATTCAAAAAGTAAAACAAAAATTCGATACGGAAAAAGTTCAAGTGCAATTGTACGTTTCACCATTTGCCATGATTTGGGATCTACCCAGTGAGCAGTGACGCAAATGTATGATTTGGGTAAACGGTGTGGAGCCGATCAAACTTCACTAGTTAAGTTTACACTGATATTTAAATTTTCAAATTATACAATTAAATCATTTTTTGTTTGTTTCCATAATTTTAAACAATAACGTATAAGTGTAATACGACTTACGTGGGTGTAACGAGGTTGAAGTATCTCTTGAATCAAGTTGGTGAACCGAGATTTGTCGAAGTGACTAAAAGGAAAAGCATCTTGAATCAAGAACTTTGCCATTTTATCTCAAATCGTATTAATATCGTAATAAAGATTCCACCGTCTCCACCAAATTGTGTTTGTTACAAATCCGGATTACTTTTTAATGACTTACAAAACTTCTTGTTAATGTGTTTGTTTAGAGTCGTATTTGAATCTTTAGCAAACAAAGTTCTACAAAACTTGCAACGAGCCTTTACAGATCCGTAACTCAACTCAACCATATCCCAATTGCACCAAATATCCATGTTATGATTGTGTGAATAAATACGAATGATGGTTGTAGCGTTGGACGAACCTTGACCAATGGAAGATTGTGAGTGAGCCATATCAAGATTCAACATAGTGAAAATGTAAAATGAGAGAGTGAAAGATTAAATCAAGAGTAAACGAGAGTATTTTTTGCATTTTTTACGTATGTTTTTACGTTTGGGACTTGGGTACTTAATCATATCAACCTACACCTATTTATACTAACGTATGGGGCAAAAATGATCAAAAAAAGTTCAAAAAAATGGTAACGGCTATATCGCGGTTAAAAATGGCTCTATTTTTTTTTAAAAAATCTAAATAAACGGTCTGAACCATGTACAACCCGTGTACAACCGGGTCGGGTACGGGGAAGTTTCCTATATCTATAACCGGTTCCTACCCTACGGGTTTTTTCAGGTCCAAACTGGGTACACCCCCGGTTCCTACCCGTACCCGGTTCCGGGTCGGGTACACCAGTTCGGGTTCGAACCCGGGTATAATGCGCATCTCTAATCAGCGCAACAAATTTTTAATAATGTGGTTTTTGAATGTACCAATCTAATTAAGAGCTTATCTAATTATGAGCTTATGGTTTTTCTCTTACTTTTGTCGATAAGGTTTGTTGCTAGATAAAAATCAACTCCAAGTGTAAGGTTGATTTTTCAAATTATGTCACTGTATATTTGTTTTGGTTATGCTCTTTCTTACGTTAATATAATACCTTCTTACATTGGTATAACACCTTCTTACAATAATATAACATGCTAAAGTAATGTAATACTCATGTTACATCATTTTAACACTTTCTGACATTAATATAAGACCCTTAAAAGTTTATTTTTGATACAGGTTATAAGAACTCATTTCAAGGTACTAATGAAAGCTAATGATTGAGATCAATGGAATAGAAATGTGTTCCAAGTTTAAAAGCTAAAAGGTCTTCAGGTTCAAAGAACATATCGTGATATATCAGAATTGCTCGAGCAAGCTTGTATGTTTTTGCATTTTAATTTTTAATTAAAATGCGTTGGATGTAATGATATTGGTGACTTTTCACTTTTTTTTTTACTTATTTTACATATTGGTTTTAGATTTATTAATTATGTTTTAATGTTATGTTGCATTTTTATATTATATAAAAAATATGTAGTTTCTTCTTTTGTGATAAGGGTTGGTGTGTTAATACATTCGTTACGCCAATATAATTGTTTATTACACCATTGTAAGTTAACGTTAAACTAAGATACAAGCAAACATTAAAAATTACAGGAATACATATACCAATACTATACTAGAAATAAAGATATAAAAACATTTATTCAAAAATGTATTTTTATAATAAAAACCAACATTGTAATGCAGGAAAGTTAAAAAGGTTAACAAGGTAGAAGAGTTACTTAAAAAGATGAGGAAAGTTCTTTTCAGAAGGGAGGGAAACTTTTTACCCTAATGCGACTGCTGCTTACATCAATGTTAGTATGTGTTATATTGGTGTAGTTACGGGCAATTGAATAAATTTTAACGAGACTACAATTAAATTAAAGAGAAATATGATAAGTTTAATGTCACAGTACTAAAACGTTATTAATTTATATATAAAAATCAAGGGGATGAAACTTCTTATAAAGAAAAAGAAAATAGATGGGGAAGTTTTGAAAGTAGATGGTGACACTCCACTATGTTGAAGATTATTTTTTCAAGGATGGTGAAATGTTAAGAATACCATTTTGTATTAAAAAAAATTATAAACACATGATGACATCTTGTGCAATAAGAAGAAGATCAATAGTCTAGCAATATTAAAAGTGATCAAACTATGGTTATCTTTAGTAATAGCAATTATCTTGTAAATATAGTAAACTGCATAATCATAGGAAAGTTTGTTATGCAAATTTGTAATTATATATTGACCGATTGATTAATGAGAAGGGGCAGTGAAATTATCCTTTCCTATATGGTATCAAGAGACTCTCGGGTCTCCACCGATCCCTCCTCTTCTTCAACCTGACCGCCGGCCCTACACCATCACCACCACCCTTCCGCCCCCCGTCCCCCCCCTTCTTCCTTCCCTTGCTGCTCTCCTTCTTCTTTTTTTTATATATTATTCCCCTGTTCTGTTATCCTACCGTGGACACCAAGATCCATCCCGCTATGGCGGTCACCAATATCAAAAACATGATTTCTTTCATCCTTGAAGATGAATCATCGACTACTCTACCTGGAAAGCCCTCTTTGAGGTTCTCTGTCGTGCCTATCAGGTATACGAACATCTTCAACCCCGCCCCGTCGCTGCTGCTCCTTCTGGCTCGGCGTCCAAAGCTGACAAAGCCAACGCCATCGCCACCATGGCTGAGGCCGATGCTCTCTGGGCACGCCTTGACACCTTGGTATTGCAGTGGATTTACGGTTCCATATCCACACCCCTTCTTCATATTATTCTGGTTCCGGGTCAGACCGCTCATGAAGCATGGCTTGCTATCGCAAACCACTTCAATGACAACAAAAGTGCGCGTCAGATCCATCTTCAACAACAATTATCAAATATACATCTTGAAGCTTTTCCGAATATGGCCGCATATTGTCAACAGGTCAAGCATCTTGCAGATCAATTGAAGAATGTTGGGGCACCGGTTGACAATCAACGTCTTGTTACTCAACTCCTCGCGGGTCTCACCGAGGCATACGAGAGTATCTCCATGGTTTTGCAAAACCAGGATCCTCTACCACCCTTCAATGAATGCCGATCCCGTCTCACCATGGCCGAAACAACGAAGAAAACCATCTCGGCACGTGCTGCCGGTACATCCTCCATCGCACTAGCAGCCACCACTGCCTCTCACCCTACGGCATCTGCTGCAGAGTCTACCTCCTATCGTGGCAGAGGCCGTGGTAGATCCCGGGGGCGGGGTCGTGGTGCCTCTAACCGCGGTGGACGCTCCTACAACAGCCAATCTCCACATCCTTATATCGTCTTTCCTAACTCCTGGGCCGCTAGTCAATGGAGTTCCCTTGTACAAGCAAATCAGCCCTCTTGGTCTTCACAAGCTGCCACACCGCCATGTCCGTACCCGTCTACTCCTCGGCCCCATAATAACTCCATAGCTACTCTATCCCCCACGGACATCCAACAGGCTCTTTACGCTTTGTCCCTCAACCAACAAGACCCTCATGGATTCATGGACACCGGTGCTTCTGGCCATATGAAAATTCCTCAAGGTAACGACTCCCCGTCTTCTTTTAATACTTGCACTAACAAATATATTGTAGTTGGCAATGGTATGACCATTCCCGTGATTGGTCAAGGCAACCTAACCCTTCCACCACCTTTCCCGCCCTTTAAATTAAACAATGTCCTTTATGCTCCAAACCTTGTAAAAAATCTCATCTCTGTACGAAAACTTACTACTGATAATTTATTGTCCATTGAATTTGACCCATTTGGTTTTACTGTGAAGGATCTCAAGACCAAGGCACACCTCCTACGTTGCAATAGCTCGGGAGATCTATACCCATTGACAGCACCGCTTCCTTCCTTCCAAACCAACCTTTACTGCTTTTGTGGCTACCACTCAAGACCGTTGGCATCAACGACTTGGGCACCCGAGTTTCTCCATTTTGCATTCATTACCTTCATCTGTTTCTAGTTCATCTAATAAACATGACCAAACATTATGTCAAGCTTGTGTTTTTAGAAAAAGTGTGCGCATGCCATTTCTTGATTCTTGTAATCGTACTTATTTACCATTTGATATAATTCATAGTGATCTTTGGACATCTCCTGTGCCTAGCACCGGGGGTCACCGATATTATGTTTTGTTTTTAGATGATTTTACTAACTTTCTTTGGACATTTCCACTAACCAACAAATCCAATGTATTTTCTGTAACGCCCGTACTTTTTGTTGTTCATTTTTAGTCCTTGTACCTCGTAATTCATCAATTCATACCCTTGTACTCTTGAGTCTTGATCAATGGAAGTATTATTAAAAGTTATTCTATATACTTATATGTTACACATGCTTAAAAGAAACGTTATATGCATTCAAATATACTTATGATACGCTGCAAATATAAAACCAATCGGAATCATACGTAACCGGGTGTTCATGAGCGAACCCAACTAACTTGTAAACAAGCCCAAATCTTTAAAACATAATTAAGGTTCTTAAAACACGTAAAATAACCCAAAAGAAAAGCCCAAAACCAAGTCCAATGGTCCAAGCTCAACACAAACACAAGTTGGTGATCGTAACTCTCGAACCGTATCAAGATCAATGCACCAAACCCAATTCTTAGTACCATTAATATTAAATTACTTTTATCCATATGAAAGTACTCTGAAAATGGTGAACGTAGAAAAAAACCGCGTACGAAACGGAGTTATAACGAAGCGGGAATCGCGAAAACAAGTTTGATGGTTTTGTTGACTAGTCAAACCGAAACCCACTCGGGTTTAAGCCCATTTTCCCTTTTTTTAACCTAATTAAAGCCCATTAAACCCAACTCCTTCCCTTTATAAACTAGCCTCCACCCCCACAAAACACTTTTACACTTCACATCCCACCAAAACACTCTCAAATTCTCTCAAAGTTCTCTTCTTCTTCACAAAAATTCTGCATAAAACCTTCAAGGTTAGAACACCATTCTAACCCATTTTTCTTGCTTCTAACACTTAAAGCTTGCATCTAGCTTCATGGATACACCTCTAGGACTATCCCCAATGACTTTGCCTTGGCAACATTGAGTGGAAGCCATCTATAATGAGGTCCAAAAGCTAGTTTTACAAGGCTGAATTTTTATTTTGTTTTTGTCCTTGATGTTTTTAATCTTTTAACAAGCTTTAATCTTATTTTAAAACATACTAAACCACTTGGAACAAACCCATGGACTATCCTCTAGGTTTACAATGGTAAACACTAAGGGGGAGGCACCTAAAATGGGTTCCCAAGTGGCTAAACTTTATGAAATTGTTGCTCTTGGGTTTACCTTGTTCAAACTTGGATTTTCCTTAAACCAAACCTTGTCTCCAACAAACCTCATTGTTGGATGACTTGAGTTAAGGTAAAAATCCAGAAATGAATGAGTTTTGAACTTAACTTTATATCTTTTTATTACTCAAGTAATCTAACATAACAACAAGTGTGATAAACCAAACTAAGTATTCAACTTTACCATGTTGAAAAGCTTATGTTAAGGTTCAAATGGCAATCTTGAAGAACTTTGGTTCTTCAAGTAGGGCTTTCCCACCATAACTCACCCGGATTACTTGAGATATTATATGTAGTATATCTATACTTTAAACATTTAAACTATTATGTAAGTATTTACAAAGGTTTGTGGATTATTACCTTACCTTCGTATCTCATGACCTCCTTCGAGGAGGGTACACTAACGTACTAACTTTACCATCCGAATCTCCAACACTAGTTGGTGAATTGTGTTTTGGTCCGCGCCATTGGCGATACATGACTTCTATGATTCTATATACATACGTACAAGTACTCAAATCCGAATCTAAGACAAACCCGTTTTCCTTGTTAGGTTAACCGGTGTCTAATCCTCCCAAATCCATCTACTCACGACTCGGAACTTTTCCTATCGAAACCGTGAGTCATACTTCACCCCTTTTATTTTAACACTATTTGGGTTGTAACATGTATCATTTATCAAATACACTCAAGCATACATTCAATCAAACTTATTCTAAAACTCAATTCATACAAACATTCTTACTTGTTATACTATTTGTGAATACGTTCTAGAATACATTATCTTGCAAGCAATCTAAACCTCCCTTAACATGTATAGCGCTATAGGACTAGCACATCCGCCCTATTATGATGGGTTTATGTTAAGTTATCAATCTTTACGGTCTTGCTCACTTTTGATGCTAAGATTACGCTAGTGGACACTTTGGTTTGATTATGGCTTTGCATGCTAGCAATGTACAAACTTTAGTATACTTTACTCATGTTGAATTGAAATTTATTCACTATTATGCTATGTATACAAATTTGTATGCTCACCAACATATTCATATGTTGACCAATATTTTATACATGTTGCAGGAAATGCTTGAAGCTTTATCATGAAATTCAATTAGGGGACCTATAAACACACCAAATCTATCATTTTGTTATATTTGTTTTAGACATTTCTCCAAATTATTGTATGTTTATTTGAAACACTGTAATGTTACGTTGATTAATGAAAATGAAATTTAATCTTAATTTATTGTCATTTTAGTCCTATGATGCCTTTGAACAATCTATCACTTCTCGCGCCCCGATGTCTCCGCCATCGGTTGGGGTGTGACAGATTGGTATCAGAGCCATAGTTATAGGGAATTAGGAAAACTTCCATGTTTTGACCTAGACTATGACTAAGGACTCCCATTAGTAATGCTTATGATTTGTTTGAATATCTTATGTTTATGCCAAAAAAAAAACTCGAATCTATCTAATCTTGCCCCTCATCTTATTCTCGGCTAGAAAGAAATACACCTTTCCTAAGGTGTAATCATGCGACGACGATACGAAGACACCTGTATTTTACAAATGAAACGAACTCACCAAAATAGGAGTGAATCCCTTACTTTGGTGATGACTTTCAATCCGCCATTATTGTTTTTATGAAATTAGACCATTAAGATAGGAGTGATTTCCTTACCTTGATGACAATTTCACTTATTACACTCTTGTGAACCCTTACCAACGAGTTAGGATTAATTTCCTTACCTTGATGGATAAGTACCAACCACGTTTAGGGAACGACACCACCAAGTTAGGAGTGATATCCATATCTTGGTGACTAGTCCCATTCTTTGATTTTCAATCTCACCAAAGTCTTAAGATTTTGATTGACAAGGGACATGTAGTAACTGGAAGGGCGAATACCGTTACCCGACTTGTCGGCGAGAGTATTCCAACCTATTAAGCCAAAGCATGATTCCCGAACTCAAAAGAAGTCTTGACTACTTTGGATTAGTCTTAGTTCCAAAACCGGAACATTCCAAGCCTTAATCAAATTTCTTTTATGTTTGTATTTATTTTACGCATTTATGCTATACTCTTTTTCCTCTTGTCAAGAGCGAATCATCCGAATCGCGCTAATCTCTCGACCTCAGACACTAATAATCAAGAACCAACAAAAACTTAAAAGCTTTCATTATTTTTTATCTAATTCTTTTGAGTGGTTATATGATTCATTATGAGAACCAATTTGAAACCTATTTGTTTAGGTGTTATGTTATAATGCCCTAAATATGCAAAAAAATTATGTTAAACACTATTGATCAAGTCTCATCATTCTCTTTAACCTACATTGTAGATGTCTTCCAAATCCCATAGAAGCTCCAAGCAAAGTTCCAATAAGAAAATGGTCGCTTTCATGGCTAAGCAAATGGCTCGAGTTATTCCCGATATTGTTAAGCAAATCAATGCCAACCCTAGCCCGAACACTTCAGTTGAATCCCGAAACCCTGGTCCTAAAACCTCAGCCTTTTCCTATAAGCACTTCAAGTCATGTGGCCCTGAACCTTTCACGGGTGAAGAGGGTTCCTCCAAGATGCTTGAATGGTTCGATAGCATCGAAGTCACTTTCATCAATAGTGAATGTCCCGATGAGCTTCGGACTCGTAGTGCCACTGGTGTTTTCATATCGAGGGCACTTGAATGGTGGAAAAGTGAAAGGAGCACTCGTGGAAACGAGGTCGCCTTCGCTCTACCATGGGAAGAAGTGAAGCAACTCATGATAGATGAGTTTTGCCCTCCTCATGAGATGCAAAGTCTTGAAGAGGAATTCTGGAACCTCAAACAAATTGGAGGAGACAACTTGACTTACACCATTCGCTTCAAGCAACTTAGTATTCTTGTCCTTCACTTGGTCAACACCACCGACCGAGCCATAGCCAAGTACATAAAAGGCCTTCCTCCTATTATCCGTGACTCCGTCACCATAGCCGAACCATTCTCAGTTGAGCGAGCCATCCGGTTGGCGGCTACCTTGTCCAACAACCAAGTGAAAGACGGATCCTTGTCTCTTAAAGGCCCCTTCAAAACCGCCCATCAAGCCATCTCCGAAACACCCGAGGAACCTAAAGATACAAAAACATCATCCAAAAACACCCATCACGGCAAGAAACGCAAGTTTCAAAGCCGCAACTATGCCATGACAACACCAACAACCCAAGCTCCCATCAACTCGAACCATGAACCACCTAGAAAAGCTTACACCGGTACGTTTCCCAAATGTGCCAAATGCCAATACCACCACCCACCTGCCTCTCAGTGCCGTCAATGCACAACGTGCAACCGTTATGGGCACTTTGCTTCAGCATGTCGAAGTGGTCCTAGCCCACCCGGTAACCCACCTTCGGCTCATACTGGTACCCAAAGACCCCTGACTAATGGAAATGGTCGTGCTTGCTTCAAATGTGGTGACCCAAACCATCTTGCTCCCCAATGCCCCCGCAACAATCAGGTTCAAGTGCAAGCGCCACGTGGACGCGCATTTAACATAAATGCGCATCAAGCTCAAAACGACAATGACGTTGTAAACGGTACGTTTCTTATAAATGGAATTTATGCTTCTGTGTTATTTGATACTGGTGCGGATAAAAGTTTTGTTTCCGTAAAATTTGAACCAATGCTGAAATGTACACGTACTAAATTGCCAAAATCATTCACCGTTGAAATCGCTAACGGAAAATCTGTCACCGTTGATTCCATTCTCATTGATTGTATTTTAAGTCTTAATGAACATGAATTTCCCATCGAACTCATACCCATGCAATTGGGTAGCTTTGATGTCATAGTAGGCATGGATTGGCTTGCCAAGGTTCATGCCGAAGTCGTTTGCTTTGAAAAATATATCCGTATTCCGCTTCCTTCCGGAGACACTTTACAAATCTATGGCGAGAAACCCTCAAACGGACTCAAACTCATGTCTTGTACGGAGGCACGAAAGTGCTTATGTCAGGAATGTATTGTCTTTTTAGCTCATGTCGTGACACAAAAAGAAAAGGGAAAGAGTGTGAAAGACATTCCAATCATTTGTGACTTTCCCGACGTGTTCCCTGAAGATCTACCCGGCCTTCCTCCTGCTCGTTCCATTGATTTTCGGATTGATCTCATACCCGGTGCTACACCTGTTGCTAAATCTCCTTACCGACTCGCACCCTCGGAAATGCAAGAGCTGGCTAGTCAACTTCAAGAGTTGGTTAATAAAGGCTTCATACGTCCTAGCTCATCCCCTTGGGGTGCTCCAATCCTTTTTGTAAAGAAAAAGGATGGTTCGTTCCGCATGTGCATTGATTACCGTGAGCTCAATAAACTCACAGTCAAAAACCGTTATTCTCTTCCTCGTATCGATGATCTCTTTGACCAACTCCAAGGAGCAACTTGTTTCTCAAAATCGACCTACGATCTGGTTATCATCAGCTCCGAATCCGTGAAGAAGATATTCCAAAAACCGCATTCCGCACAAGGTATGGTCATTACGAGTTCATGGTTATGCCGTTTGGTTTGACCAATGCACCCGCAGCCTTTATGGATTTGATGAACCGCGTGTGTAGACCTTACTTGGATCATTTTGTAATTGTGTTCATTGACGATATTCTAATCTATTCTAAGACCGAATCCGAACATGAACGACACTTACGTTTGATCTTGGAACTTCTTCGAGCCGAACGACTTTACGCCAAATTCTCCAAATGTGAATTTTGGTTGAAAGAAGTTCAATTCCTTGGTCATATCGTAAGCAAAAAGGGCATTCATGTTGATCCTGCCAAAATCGATGCTATCAAAGGGTGGGTTGCTCCAAAATCCCCTACCGAAGTACGTTCCTTCCTCGGATTGGCGGGTTACTACCGTCGATTCATCTCCAATTTTTCAAAAATCGCCATACCTCTCACCTCTTTGACCCAAAAAGATAAACCTTTTATTGGGGTCCCAAACAAGAGGAATCCTTTCAAACCCTCAAGCATATGCTCTGTGACACACCCATCTTAACCCTTCCCGATGGAAATGACGATTTTGTGGTTTATTGTGACGCTTCAAATCAAGGTCTCGGTTGTGTCCTTATGCAACGAGGCAAGGTTATCGCTTATGCGTCAAGACAACTCAAAACCCACGAGAAGAACTACACGACCCATGATCTTGAACTCGGAGCTGTTGTTTTCGCTTTAAAGATTTGGAGGCACTACCTTTATGGTACTCAATGTGTGGTATTCACAGATCATAAGAGTCTCCAACATATCTTTAATCAAAAGGATCTCAACATGCGTCAACGACGATGGGTTGAATTGTTGAACGACTATGATTGTGAAATTCGTTACCACCCTGGAAAAGCAAATGTCGTGGCCGATGCTCTTAGCCGAAAGAGTCATGTCAATGCTCAAAGCATTTGTGTAACCAATCGTCCTCATTGTTTTCAAATCCAAAACGACATTCAAACTCGTATTCGTGAAGCCCAACACTCATCGGTCGTTGAAAACAATTTGTACAACGAGATGCAATGTGGTGTTGAAGACCAACTTGAATCTAAATCTAATGGAATTCTCTATTACCTCGATCGTATTTGGATTCCAAACCGTGACAACCTTCGTACTCTTGTAATGAATGAAGCACATAAGTCACGATATTCCATTCATCCGGTGCCGACAAGATGTATCAAGATCTTCGTCGTACTTATTGGTGGCCGGGTATGAAGAAGGATATTGCTCTCTTTGTGGCTAAGTGTCTCACTTGTTCAAAAGTTAAAGCCGAACATCAACGTCCTTCTGGATTACTTGAACAACCAAAAATTCCGGTGTGGAAATGGGAAAGTATTGCCATGGATTTCATCACCAAACTCCTACGAACATCTTCCGGGCATGATAGTATTTGGGTGATCATTGACCGATTGACCAAAGCTGCGCACTTTCTCCCAATTCGTGAAGATTACTCTGTTGAGAAACTAGCTCGTATCTATACTGCAGAAATCGTCAGCCGTCATGGTATTCCTCTAGACATCATTTCCGACCGAGATGGTCGTTTCACTTCCCGCCTATGGCGATCTTTTCAATCGGCTTTAGGAACTCAACTCAATCTTAGTACGGCTTTTCATCCTCAAACGGATGGTCAATCCGAACGTACTATCCAAACCCTTGAAGATATGCTTCGATCGTGTGTCATTGATTTTGGTGGAAATTGGGATGTACATTTGCCATTGGCCGAATTTTCGTACAATAACAGTTATCACTCGAGTATCAAAATGGCACCATTTGAAGCTCTTTATGGACAAAAGTGTCGATCACCCATTTGTTGGCATGAGATTGGTGAGGCACAAATCACTGGACCCGAACTCATTCAAGAGACGACGGATAAGGTCTTGCAAATTCGGGATAATATGATCAAAGCAAGACACCGTCAGAAGGATTATGCAAACAAAAAACGTAAACCCATGGAATTTGAAGTCGGTGATCTTGTACTCCTTAAAGTATCTCCTTGGAAGGGAGTAGTGCGTTTTGGTAAGAAAGGAAAGCTTACACCCCGATACGTAGGTCCTTTCAAAATCCTTGAAAGAGTGGGTAAAGTGGCTTATCGACTTGACCTACCGCAAGAGCTTAACAATATCCATCCAACATTTCATGTCTCAAATCTTAAAAGATGTCTAGCTGATGAAAGTCTTCATGTCCCAATTGATGAGATTCGTATTGATGAGACCATGCACTTTGTTGAGAAACCCGTAGAAATCATGGACCGTGAAATCAAACAACTCAAGCGTAGTCGTATTCCTATAGTCAAAACCCGTAGAAATCATGGACCGTGAAATCAAACAACTCAAGCGTAGTCGTATTCCTATAGTCAAAGTACGTTGGGAAGCAAAGCGTGGTGCTGAATTTACTTGGGAACGGGAAGACCAAATGAAAGCCAAGTACCCGCACCTTTTTTATTCAGAATCTACTTCTTAGTGAAATTTCGGGACGAAATTTTCTAAAGTAGGGGAGACTGTAACGCCCGTACTTTTTGTTGTTCATTTTTAGTCCTTGTACCTCGTAATTCATCAATTCATACCCTTGTACTCTTGAGTCTTGATCAATGGAAGTATTATTAAAAGTTATTCTATATACTTATATGTTACACATGCTTAAAAGAAACGTTATATGCATTCAAATATACTTACGACACGCTGCAAATATAAAACCAATCGGAATCATACGTAACCGGGTGTTCATGAGCGAACCCACTAACTTGTAAACAAGACCAAATCTTTAAAACATAATTAAGATTCTTAAAACACGTAAAATAACCCAAAAGAAAAGCCCAAAACCAAGTCCAATGGTCCAAGCTCAACACAAACACAAGTTGGTGATCGTAACTCTCGAACCGTATCAAGATCAATGCACCAAACCCAATTCTTAGTACCATGAATATTAAATTACTTTTATCCATATGAAAGTACTCTGAAAATGGTGAACGTAGAAAAAAACCGCGTACGAAACGGAGTTATAACGAAGCGGGAATCGCGAAAACAAGTTTGATGGTTTTGTTGACTAGTCAAACCGAAACCCACTCGGGTTTAAGCCCATTTTCCCTTTTTTTAACCTAATTAAAGCCCATTAAACCCAACTCCTTCCCTTTATAAACTAGCCTCCACCCCCACAAAACACTTTTACACTTCACATCCCACCAAAACACTCTCAAATTCTCTCAAAGTTCTCTTCTTCTTCACAAAAATTCTGCACAAAACCTTCAAGGTTAGAACACCATTCTAACCCATTTTTCTTGCTTCTAACACTTAAAGCTTGCATCTAGCTTCATGGATACACCTCTAGGACTATCCCCAATGACTTTGCCTTGGCAACATTGAGTGGAAGCCATCTATAATGAGGTCCAAAAGCTAGTTTTACAAGGCTGAATTTTTATTTTGTTTTTGTCCTTGATGTTTTTAATCTTTTAACAAGCTTTAATCTTATTTTAAAACATACTAAACCACTTGGAACAAACCCATGGACTATCCTCTAGGTTTACAATGGTAAACACTAAGGGGGAGGCACCTAAAATGGGTTCCCAAGTGGCTAAACTTTATGAAATTGTTGCTCTTGGGTTTACTTTGTTCAAACTTGGATTTTCCTTAAACCAAACCTTGTCTCCAACAAACCTCATTGTTGGATGACTTGAGTTAAGGTAAAAATCCAGAAATGAATGAGTTTTGAACTTAACTTTATATCTTTTATTACTCAAGTAATCTAACATAACAACAAGTGTGATAAACCAAACTAAGTATTCAACTTTACCATGTTGAAAAGCTTATGTTAAGGTTCAAATGGCAATCTTGAAGAACTTTGGTTCTTCAAGTAGGGCTTTCCCACCATAACTCACCCGGATTACTTGAGATATTATATGTAGTATATCTATACTTTAAACATTTAAACTATTATGTAAGTATTTACAAAGGTTTGTGGATTATTACCTTACCTTCGTATCTCATGACCTCCTTCGAGGAGGGTACACTAACGTACTAACTTTACCATCCGAATCTCCAACACTAGTTGGTGAATTGTGTTTTGGTCCGCCATTGGCGATACATGACTTCTATGATTCTATATACATACGTACAAGTACTCAAATCCGAATCTAAGACAAACCCGTTTTCCTTGTTAGGTTAACCGGTGTCTAATCCTCCCAAATCCATCTACTCACGACTCGGAACTTTTCCTATCGAAACCGTGAGTCATACTTCACCCCTTTTATTTTAACACTATTTGGGTTGTAACATGTATCATTTATCAAATACACTCAAGCATACATTCAATCAAACTTATTCTAAAACTCAATTCATACAAACATGCTTACTTGTTATACTATTTGTGAATACATTCTAGAATACATTATCTTGCAAGCAATCTAAACCTCCCTTAACATGTATAGCGCTATAGGACTAGCACATCCGCCCTATTATGATGGGTTTATGTTAAGTTATCAATCTTTACGGTCTTGCTCACTTTTGATGCTAAGATTACGCTAGTGGACACTTTGGTTTGATTATGGCTTTGCATGCTAGCAATGTACAAACTTTAGTATACTTTACTCATGTTGAATTGAAATTTATTCACTATTATGCTATGTATACAAATTTGTATGCTCACCAACATATTCATATGTTGACCAATATTTTATACATGTTGCAGGAAATGCTTGAAGCTTTATCATGAAATTCAATTAGGGGACCTAGAAACACACCAAATCTATCATTTTGTTATGTTTGTTTTAGACATTTCTCCAAATTATTGTATGTTTATTTGAAACACTGTAATGTTACGTTGATTAATGAAAATGAAATTTAATCTTAATTTATTGTCATTTTAGTCCTATGATGTCTTTGAACAATCTATCACTTCTCGCGCCCCGATGTCTCCGCCATCGGTTGGGGTGTGACATTTTCTATCTTCACCATTTTTCACAATTACATAACCACACAGTTTAACAACAAAATCAAACAATTTCAATGTGATAATGTGTAACACCCGGAAGATTTTCCAAGCAAGTCAAATAATAATTATGGGCTTAGATGGGACCATTTATATAAAATGGGATGGTTGTGGGTGTTAGACCGAGTTAACCCTTCGGGTCACGAGTTTAACGAGTTTGGGGTCGCGGGAACGCCGGATATATATATGGATGGATCAGCTGAGTAACTCTCATTTGCACTCAAACATCCTGTTCTAGAGAGAGAGAGTGTAGAGAGAGAAAGTGTCGGATCGAGGCTCGGCTGGTCGGAGATCGAAGGCTGGTGTTCGTGGACTCCTAAACAACAAGAATCAAGGTAAGAAACGTAGTGTAATTGCTCCTTTTAGTGAAAAACCCGGATTTAAGTTTTTGGGGTTTTAAAAGTGGCAAGAATCTCCTAAAAACGCACGTTTTTAGGTAAGAAAACATGTAATAAGCTTAGATATAGCTTACTGGATGAAAACCTAAGGGTTTGGGTGGAAAAGATTGGATTTTTGGGTTAAAATGGGCTGATTCGTAAATTTCAGCTCGTTCTACGAATTTAAGCACTCATCCAACGAAACTATGTAGCGAAATTAGTAGTTTCAGCGAGACTACAGTTTCGCTGTAGCGAGACTACAGTTTCGCTTGGGCGAAACTATAGTTTCTATGATAACTTCGCCGGTGCCCAGTTTAACCCTTAGACATTGCGAAACTAGGGAATTCCAACGAAAGTTGGGCGCTCAAGGTAGCGAATCTGCCCAGCGAATTTAGCAGCGAAACTGCTGATTCGCCTAGCGAAACTACAGTTTCGCTTGGGCGAAACTATGGGCGAAACTATCAGCGAACTTAGTAGCGAATTTAGGCAGAAATTAACTCTTTTGAGTGTTAACTTATCTGCAGGCGGTGTAGTGTGACCCTCATCTTTAAAGCTTGAGTGGGAAGCTGCTTATCAAGCACAGGTGAGTTCTAGGACCCCTCATTTACTTGTTTTAAACGATTTTGGGGCTGGAACACATATAACCTGTTTATGAAATATATATGTTTGACCCATTTGGGATGTAATCACGGGTAGTATGCTTAAGCTACGATTGTGTCTTGTATGTGTTCGTATGATGTGTTAGTATGAGTCCCCAAGGTTTAGGAGGGATAATTAGGGCTGTTGCACTCGAGAAGATGCATAGTCAAGTCCCGGCTTTCGGGAAGAACGTAGAAGTAAGTCTTTACAGGGAGGTTTCTGTAAGTGCCTGTAGATGACTGCTGATGTAGGTTATGTATGTATGATGCTATTGATGATGATGTATGATTGATATATGTGTGTTCCTACGATGATGTATGTATATCTTTCGATGACTTTACGTATTATGACAACGAATGAATGAAGTATTATGTAACGTAAAGTGAAAGATAAAAGAAGAGGAACATGAAAATGAATGCATGTATTAACGAATGAATGAATGAGTATATGATGATGAATACATGCATTAACGAACGAACGAAAGAAGTCTTGCAAACATTGAATAAGTCGATTGGTCTTTCTTGGTGATTGACCATGGTCATGGTACCTCTACCGCTTACCTACTAGTACTGTGGCATACGCTTAGATTCATGGCCCAGTAGCTGAGACTACTGTGGCATACGCTCTATTGATTCATGGCCCAGTAGCTAAGACTGATCGGGGTATAGCATATGGTATTGGTACAACAGAATTCAATGTGCAAGTAAGGATGAAACGGGATCCTCGTCATTCGACCACAGTATTCATAGCCGAGTGCTATGAAGTGGGTAAAGCCTGACAGGATCCATATGAGATGTTAAAGATAATGATGTATAAAGGATGATGAAGATAATAAAGAATATTATCTATGTGTACGTAGGACGTATGGTCATGTGAAAGAAAGGAATGGTTTATGATGTAAATAAAGTATGTTTATTACAAAACTAGAACTCACTTAGCAACGCTGACTTTTATGTGTTTCCAGTTGGCAGGTAGTGTTGCTGGGGATGGCACGAGGCGGCTACTCAGCTCTTTTGGGATGGCATTCTCCTTTTGATAATGCTACCACGCAATGTGTTGTGGGCACAAAAAGCACGCAACACATTATGTTGCATGCAAGTGTAAGATTCCTTAGGGTTCCGATGTACGGGATTACTTAAGGAATCTTCTTTATGATGAAAAAGTTTATGTTTTTATACTAGAGGTCACTGTATATGACCCTTTTGTAATTAGAAATGATGAAATCTTTTGTATAATGCTTTTGTGATGTAATGCAACATTAGATGTTTTGTAACTGACGTACGTTGTATTAAATGGCAAAAGTATTTATAGTAAAAGAAAAGTTTAACTTAGAAATTCCGCTGCAATGTATGTTTAAGATGCTTATAAATATATACATCAAATATATATTTTATGCGCGATGAATGACCAACTGTGAGGTGCCCGGGAGCAGGGCCTTACAAGTTGGTATCAGAGCCAAAGTTTAAGTGAAATGGGTAAATTTTCAAAATAAACCTAAACTGAAAATGGGACAGAAAGGGGAAGAATGCCATTTGAGTAGCTGCGTGCCATCAGGTATTTTCTTAAAGACTAACTGGTATTAAGTGCACATGTATGTGGTATACGTGTACTGTTAGATTTAGATGCTAATGTAGTCAGGACGGGTGAGGCTCAGGGTGCGAAGAGTAAAGTAAGTGGCTAATCACAACTGGCCACTGTAATTAGGGACTTACTATGCTTGACATAAACTGAGCTATTTCCTTGAATGACCGTGTTAGTATTTGAACCTTTCAGTGTGAGGTAGAAAATGGCTGGTGGTAGATCTTCCAAAGCTTCCCGGGGTGAAGGCGGTGGCGGACGTGGTGCTGAACCACGAGCCACAAGAGGAAGACCTAGGGTGGAGAAAGTGGTCCATGAAGAACCCGATACTCCTCATCAGGAGGGCGTAGACGAGAGCGCTAATTTGAGAGCCTCGGTAAAAGAGGCAGTGGTCGAAGAGGTACACCAGGTCATGCAGACGATCTTACCGTCTGTGGTGACCGAAGTAATCAAGGCTGTCAGGGAAGATGAAAGGCAAGGAAGGAACCGGTCCTCGGGGAGACCGCATCAACAAGAGCCGGAAACGGTTCTATCTGATAATGAAGAGGAAGAGGAGGAGGAGCCGGTACGGGAGACAACACGGGGTTGTAATTACGGGGCATTCATGAGGTACAAGCCCCCTACTTTTGATGGTTCTGGCACTGCTGCTGACGCTCACCAATGGGTGAGAGAAATGGAGGCTGTCCTCGATATTAGTGATTGCCAGGAGGACAAGATGGTGAAGTTTGCTACCCACTCTTTTACAGGTTCGGCCTTATGCTGGTGGGACAACATAGTCCAGGCCGAGGGTAGCAGGGCCATCGGAAGAATGAAGTGGTCCGAGTTAAAAGGATGGTGATCGAGGAGTTCAGTCCTCGTCGAGAAATGGACAAAGTTGAGAGAGAGTTCCTGCAGTTGGAGGCGGGGACAATGACCCACCAACAGTACACCACCAAATTCAATGAGATGGCGAGAATGGTGCCAGATCAGGTGACGCCGGTGTCTCGAAAGATCAACCGGTATATTCAGGGGCTGCCAGCTGACATCCGCAGGCATTTGATCACTGCTCGACCGAGCACCTTTAGGTCGGCAGTGGATTTGGCTGGGAGATTATATGATGAACGGACTGTGGTGGTGAAGGCTATGGGTAGTAAGAAGGGAGGTGGTGAGAGAAGCTGGCAAGGGAAGAGGTTTGGTCGAGGTGATACATCGACGAGTAACAAGAAGGCAAGGGTGGATGACCGCCGTGTGGTCATGTCAGGAGCAGGGTTGAGGAAGTGTGGCCAGTGTGGAAGGGAGCACTCGTGGGGGGGTGCAAGTGGGGATCAAATATCTGTTTCAGATGCGGGAAAGCAGGGCATATGTCAAAGATTGCCGGGCAGGCAAATGTTTTAACTGTGGGGAAAGTGGTCATATGAGCAGGGACTGCAAGAAGCCGAGGGCTGAGGGCTCAGGGGTGAAGAAGACGGGAGGAGAAGAGCCGAGGGCAAAGGCCAGGGCATTCACGATGACGCAAGAAGAGGCTAGGACGGACCCTGACGTTGTGTCCGGTACGTTCCTGATAAACCAAACTTTAGCCTCTGTATTATTTGATTCAGGCGCCAGTAGGAGTTTTATTTTTACTACTTTCTGTGCTAAACTGCCTGTTAGAAGTAAATGCCTCGATGAGTCCTTTGACGTAGAAACTGCTATTGGTAAGTCCACTAGGGTTACGGATGTGATAGAGGACTGTGTCGTAGAATTAGAAGGTCATAGGTTTGCTGCCAAGTTACATGTGATGCCCTAGGAGGATTTGATGTAGTATTAGGGATGGATTGGTTAGCAACCTACGAAGCGAATATCGTGTGCCGAAAGAAGATGATTAGACTGACGGCGACTGACGGGAGTCCGGTAACAATATACGACGATCGGGTTACGACGATTCCGAAAGTGATCTCAATGGCGGTGGCGGGGAAGTGTATGAGGCGCGGATGTAGTGCCTACTTATGTTATGTAAAGAATGTGGAGGAGCCAACACCACAACTATCCGATGTACCGGTAGTGTGTGAATTTCCAGACGTATTCCCGGAAGACTTATCGGGATTGCCACCTGACCGGGAGATCGAGTTCCAGATCGACCTGATACCGGGTGCTCAGCCTGTCGCCAAAGCACCGTATCGCTTGGCTCCGACGGAAATGAAAGAGTTGATGGAGCAGTTGCAAGAACTGCTAGATAAGGGGTTCATTAGGCCAAGTATCTCACCTTGGGGTGCTCCGGTTCTGTTCGTAAAGAAGAAAGATGGTAGTATGAGGATGTGCATCGACTACCGCGAGCTGAATAAGTTGACGGTGAAGAACAGATACCCCTTGCCGAGAATCGATGATCTGTTCGATCAACTTCAAGGCGCCAGTTGGTTTTCACGAATAGATCTTCGATCGGGCTACCATCAACTGAAGGTGAAGGTGCAGGATATCCCTAAGACAGCCTTTCGTACGCACTATGGTCATTACGAGTTTCTTGTCATGTCTTTTGGGTTGACTAACGCGCCGGCTGCTTTTATGGATTTGATGAATCGAGTGTGTCGGCCAATGTTGGATAAATCCGTAATTGTGTTTATCGATGATATACTGATCTATTCCCGGAGCGAAGAAGAGCATGCCGGCCACATTCGGGAGGTGTTGGAGACCTTGAGGAAGAGAAACTGTATGCTAAGTTCTCCAAGTGTGCTTTTTCGTTACGTGAGGTGCAATTCCTGGGTCACGTGGTAAATGAAAGGGGAATAATGGTGGACCCAGCAAAGGTTGAGGTCGTGATGCAATGGAAGTCACCAAAGACGCCATCCGAGAGTCGCAGCTTCTTGGGATTGGCGGGCTACTATAGAAGATTTATTCAAGACTTTTCCAAGATAGCCTCGCCTTTGACAAAATTGACTCGCAAGGACGTAAAGTTCGTGTGGGGTAAAGAACAGGAGGATGCCTTTGAGGAGTTGAAGACGAGACTGACACGAGCTCCTGTCTTGACATTGCCCGAGGGAAATGAAGACTTAGTGGTCTATTCGGATGCATCTTATCTGGGCTAGGTTGCATATTGATGCAACGCGGGAGAGTAATAGCCTATGCGTCTCGACAACTGAAGACCCACGAAGTCAACTATCCCACGCACGATCTAGAACAGGCTGCGGTGGTTTCGCGTTGAAGATTTGGCGGCACTATCTATACGGGACGAAGTGCACCATCTTCACGGACCACAAAAGCTTGAAGTACTTCTTTAAGCAGAAAGATCTAAACATGAGGCAAAGGCGATGGTTAGAGCTGATAAAAGACTATGATTGTGAGATCCACTTCCATCCGGCAAGCCAACGTGGTGGCGGATGCCCTTAGCCGAAAGGAAAGGCCCGAGCCGATTCGGGTGAAGGCTTATCAGCTAATTATGACCTCTGATGTGATGACACAGGTTAAGGAGTTCCAAGACGAGCTTTGAAAGAAGATCGTCTTAACTCCGAAAGAATGAGAGTCTAGTTACAGAACTGGGTGAGAACACTCTTGGTGTTAAGACCCGATTTGGGCGAATGTGGATTCCTCGATACGGGGATCTACGCGGAAGGATCATGGATGAGGCCCATAAGACTCGATACTCCATTCACCCCGGTGCCACCAAGATGTACCAAGACATGAAAAAAGATTATTGGTGGCCGGGTATGAAGCGTGATGTGGCGGAGTACGTGAGTAAGTGCCTGACATGTTTACAAGTAAAGGCAGAGCACCAGAAACCCTACGGGAAGATCCAACCATTGGATATATCCGAGTGAAGTGGGAGCACATCACCATGGATTTCATCACGAATCTACCACGTACCCCGAAAGGGTATGATGCTATATGGGTGATAGTTGACCGTTTGACGAAAAGCGCCCACTTCCTACCGATCCGCGAGACGTATTCGTCTGAAAGATTGGCGGATCTATTCATCAAAGAAATCGTAGCTCGTCATGGCGTGCCGGTGTCCATCGTGTCGGATCGTGACACCCGTTTTACATCGAAATTCTGGAAGAGATTCCATGGTGCGATGGGGACGAGACTACATATCAGCACGGCTTACCACCCTCAGACGGAAGGTCAGTCTGAGAGGACGATCCAGACACTCGAAGACATGCTTCGGGCGTGCGTGATCGATTTTGGAGGAAGTTGGGATGATCACTTACCGTTAGCAGAATTCTCATACAATAACAGTTATCATGCCAGCATTGGCATGCCACCTTACGAGATGCTGTACGGTAGGAAATGTAGGACGCCCATATGTTGGGGAGACATTGGGCAGAAAGAACTGGAGGTGTCAAAGTGGTTGAAGCAACGACTGAGAAGTTAGAACAGATCAAAGCCTTCATGAAGGCAGCGAAAGATAGGCAAAGTCGTATGCTGACAAAAGGCGAAGGCCGATAGAGTTCAAGGTTGGTGACCGAGTCATGTTGAAGGTCTCGCCCTGGAAAGGCATTATCCGATTCAGGAAACGAGGCAAGCTAAGCCCGAGATATATAGGACCTTTCCGAATCATCGCACGAGTAGGAGAGGTAGCCTATCGACTTGAACTGCCAGATGAGTTAAGTGGAATTCATCCCACATTCCATGTATCTCATCTGAGAAAGTACTTAGCTGACGAAGACATGATGTTCCACTGGAGGATATTGAAGTAGACGAACGGCTCAATTACGTAGAGCAACCAGTGGCAATCATTGATCGTAAGGAAAAGAAGTTATGAAATAAAATGGTTCCTCTTGTGCGTGTACAGTGGAAGCACAGGAAGGGATCCAAGTCTACGTGGGAGATTGAAGAGGAGATGAGACAACATTACCCACATCTGTTTGAGGAATAACAGGTTTCGGGGACGAAACCTATATAAGGGGGGTGGACTTGTAACACCCAGAAGATTTTCCAAGCAAGTCAAATAATAATATGGGCTTAGATGAGACCATTTATATAAAATGGGATGGTTGTGTGTTAGACCGAGTTAACCCTTCGGGTCATAAGTTTAACGAGTTTGGGGTCGTGGGAACGCCAGATATATATATGGATGGATCAGCTGAGTAACTCTCATTTGCACTCAAACATCCAGTTCTAGAGAGAGAGTGTAGAGAGAGAAAGTGTCAGATCGAGGCTCGGCTGGTCGGAGATCGAAGGCTGGTGTTCGTGGACTCCTAAACAACAAGAATCAAAGTAAGAAACGTAGTGTAATTGCTCCTTTTAGTGAAAATTTTGGGGTTTTAAAAGTGGCAAGAATCGCCCAAAAACGTACGTTTTTAGGTAAGAAAACATGTAATAAGCTTAGATATAGCTTCCTGGATGATAACCCAAGGGTTTGGGTGGAAAAGATTGATTTTTGGGTTAAAATGGGCTGATTCGTAAATTTCAGCTCGTTCTGCGAATTTAAGCACTCATCCAGCGAAACTATGCAGGGAAATTAGTAGTTTCAGCGAGACTACAGTTTCGCTAGCGAAACTACAGTTTCGCTTGGGCGAAACTATAGTTTCTATGATAACTTCGCCGGTGCCCAGGTTAACCCTTAGACATTGCGAAACTAGGGAATTCCAACGAAAGTTGGGCGCTTAAGGTAGCGAATCTGCCCAGCGAATTTAGCAGCGAAACTGCTGATTCGCCTAGTGAAACTACAGTTTCGCTTGGGCGAAACTATGGGCGAAACTATCAGCGAACTTAGTAGCGAATTTAGGCAGAAATTAACTCTTTTGAGTGTTAACTTATCTGCAGGCGGTGTAGTGTGACCCTCATCTTTAAAGCTTGAGTGGGAAGCTGCTTATCAAGCACATGTGAGTTCTAGGACCCCTCATTTACTTGTTTTAAACGATTTTGGGGCTGGAACACATATAAACCTGTTTATGAATATATATGTTTGACCATTTGGGATATAATCACGGGTGGTATGCTTAAGGTACGATTGTGACTTGTATGTGTTCGTATGATGTGTTAGTATGAGTCCCCAAGGTTTAGGAGGGATAATTAGGGCTGTTGCACTCGAGAAGATGCATAGTCAAGTCCCGGCTTTCGGGAAGAACGTAGAATTAGGTCTTTACAGGGAGGTTTCTGTAAGTGCCTGTAGATGACTGCTGATGTAGGTTATGTATGTATGATGCTATTGATGATGATGTATGATTGATATATGTGTGTTCCTACGATGATGTATGTGTATCTTTCGATGACTTTACATATTATGACAACGAATGAATGAAGTATTATGTAACGTAAAGTGAAAGATAAAGAAGAGGAACATGAAAATGAATGCATGTATTACCAAATGAATGAATGAGTAATATGATGATGAATACATGCATTAACGAACGAACAAAAGAAGTCTTGCAAACATTGAATAAGTCGATTGGTCTTTCTTGGTGATGACCATGGTCATGGTACCTCTACCGCTTACCTACTAGTACTGTGGCATACGCTTAGATTCGTGGCCAGTAGCTGAGACTACTGTGGCATACGCATTATTGATTCATGGCCCAGTAGCTAAGACTGATCGGGGTATAGCATATGGTTGGTACAACAGAATTCAATGTGCGAGTAAGGATGAAACGGGATCCTCGTCATTCGACCACAGTATTCATAGCCAAGTGCTATGAAGTGGGTAAAGCCTGACAGGATCCATATGAGAAGTTAAAGATAATGATGTATAACGGATGATGAAGATAATAAAGAATATTATCTATGTGTACGTACGACGTATGGTCATGTGAAAGAAAGGAATGGTTTATGATGTAAATAAAGTATGTTTATTACAAAACTAGAACTCACTCAGCAACGCTGACTTTTATGTGTTTCAATTAGCAGGTAGTGTTGCTGGGGATGGCACGAGGCGGCTACTCAGCTCTTTTGGGATGACATTCTCCTTTTGATAATGCTGCCACGCAATGTGTTGTGGGCACAAAACGCACGCAACACATTATGTTGCATGCAAGTGTAAGATTCCTTAGGGTTCCGATGTACGGGATTTCTTAAGGAATCTTCTTTATGATGAAAAAGTTTATGTTTTATACTAGAGGTCACTGTATATGACCCTTTTGTAATTAGAAATGATGAAATCTTTTGTATAATGCTTTTGTGATGTAATGCAACATTAGATGTTTTGTTATTGACGTACGTTGTATTAAATGACAAAAGTATTTATAGTAAAAGAAAAGTTTAACTTAGAAATTCCACTGCAATGTATGTTTAAGATGCTTATAAATATATACATCAAATATATTTATACGCGATGAATGACCAACTGTGAGGTGCCCGGGAGCGGGGCCTTACATAATGGCAAAGAATACGATAATAATTCGTTCCACAATTTTTGTCGTCTCCATGGAATGCACTTTCGATTTTCATGCCCATACACCTCTTCCCAAAATGGTAAGGCTGAACGGAAAATAAGAATAATCAATAATATGGTACGCTCCTTATTAGCCCAGTCATCTTTACCGCCCTTCTTTTGGCACCACGCCCTTGAAACCGCCACCTACCTTCTTAATATCATCCCAACAAACACACTCAATTCCTTTCCCCACCTCACACTTATATAAGTGTGATCCCACATATGAGCACCTTCGCGTGTTCGGGTGTTTATGCTACCCTTTACTTCCCTCCACTACCATAAACAAACTTGCTAACCGTTCCAAACCATGTGTCTTTCTCGGTCACCCACCTAATCATCGTGGTTACCGGTGTTTGCACCTTACCACAAATTCCATTTTTGTCTCTCGTCATGTACAATTCGAAGAGACAATCTTTCCCTTCTCTAACACCCAACCCCCCAACCCGACTCCTATGACTTCCTTGACAGTGGGTTACATCCACTCCTATGGAATCACATTCAACCCACTTCCAACTCACA
Source organism: Flaveria linearis (assembly GCA_024085815.1). Classification (NCBI taxonomy): domain Eukaryota; kingdom Viridiplantae; phylum Streptophyta; class Magnoliopsida; order Asterales; family Asteraceae; genus Flaveria; species Flaveria linearis. The sequence goes on along the minus strand of CM044013.1, from coordinate 23,907,655 downwards.
TCCAATTACCGGCCCACCAACACAAACCAAACAACCCAATCCACTTCTTCCACAAACCACTCCACTCCCTCGGCTCCCTCACAGACCAACCCAACCCAACCCCTCACTTACTCCCGACGCCCACGTCCCACACCCCATGCTGGCCCAACAGACCCCTTGGCTCCACCAACATCTCCTACACAACCTACCATCCCTTCCTGCCCAGCCCACTCTACCCAAGCCCACAACCTTCCTGACCCACCGTCCCCTCCCCACTCCACAACCCACCATACAAACCCATCCTCTCCAGCCCAACAGCCCACCACGAGCACTGCCCATCATTTCGTTTCACCACCACCGACTCGTACCATGCGCACTCGCGCCTGGACGGTATATCCAAACCAAAGCACCATTTCAATCTACACACCACCACTATCGTGCCTATTCCCAAGTCCCCACAGGTTGCCTTGTCCTCACCCGAATGGCTCACCGCCATGACCAATGAGTTTAGTGCACTTATTAAAAATGAGACTTGGGAGTTAGTTCCCCGTCAACCAGACATGAATATTGTACGGTGTATGTGGCTTTTCAAACATAAGTTTCGTTCAGATGGTAGCTTGGAAAGATATAAAGCTCGACTGGTTTGTGATGGTCGCAGTCAGCAGGTGGGTATAGATTGTGGTGACACCTTCAGTCCGGTCGTTAAACCGACAACGATTCGTCTCATCCTTACATTGGCTCTCTCACGCTCTTGGGCCATCAACCAATTAGATGTTACCAACGCCTTCTTACATGGTAACTTGGAGGAAACTGTTTATATGCATCAATCCATGGGGTTCTGGGATTCACGATTTCCGGGTCATGATTGCAAACTGAAGAAATCGCTATATGGCTTAAAACAGGCTCCCCGAGCCTGGTACCAGCGGTTTACTGACTTCGTCTTATTGCAGGGATTCAAACAAAGCAAGTCTGATAACTCTCTGTTCATTATCATCATGGTCAGGATACTGCCTACCTCATTCTTTATGTGGACCATCATCCTCACCATATCTTCTGACACACTTCGCGTACGTATTATGCATCCCTTATCCGGCGAATTTGCCATGAAGATTTGGGTCCCTTATCTCATTTTCTGGGTATCCCTGTCACATGAACGGGTGACAGCATGTTTCTTATCCCAGCATTCTTATGCCAAAGACATCCTACGTTGGGCCGCCATGGACTCTTGCAAACCGGTTGCCACTCCAGTTGACACTGGCTCCAAACTTGGTGCAAATTCCTCCGCCCCATTTCATGATCTATTCACCTATCGCAGTTTGGCAGGTGCTCTTCAGTATCTTACATTCACACGGCCTGATATCTCATATGCAGTTCAGCAGATATGCATGCACATGCACTCTCCATCAGATGATCATTGGAACGCTCTTAAGCGAATCATCCGATATATACAGGGCACTTCAGACTACGGTCTCTATCTCAATCCTACCCAAATTTTTCTCTTCGTGCATACACTGACGCTGACTGGGCAAGATGTCCTGACACACGCCGTTCTACTTCCGGCTACTGTGTATATCTTGGTGACAATTACTTTCCTGGTCATCCAAAAGACAGCCACAGTCTCGCGCTCCAGTGCAGAAGCTGAGTACAGTGGCGTTGCTAATGTTGTTTCTGAAATATGTTGGCTTCGTACCTGATGCTCGAACTGAATCAACCGCTCCTTAAAGCTACCCTCGTTTACTGTGACAATGTCAGCGCCATTTATTTATCGGTAACCCTGTTCAGCATCAGCGAACCAAACATATTGAACTGGACATTCACTTCGTCAGAGCAACGGGGGTGGGTGTTTCGTGTCCTGCAAGTCCCTTCGCGCTACCAGATAGCGGATGTCTTCACCAAAGGCTTGCCTAGAATACTGTTTGATGATTTTCGCTCCAGTCTCAACGTTCGCCAACCTCCCGATTCGACTGCGGGGGTGTAATTGCAATTATCTTGTAAATATAGTAAACTGAATAATCATAGGAAAGTTTGTTATGCAAATTTGTAATTATATATTGACCGATTGATTAATGAGAAGGGGCAGTGAATTATCCTTTCCTATACTTAGAGTGATACCATACACACACATAAAACAAAATGGTGTGCGATAAATATGTTTATATATCATGATTCAAGGACATGTAACTTAAATTTGAAAAACATTAAGAAGGCACAACACCTTTAAACAAAGCAACAAGGAACAGCTTTAAAGAATAATCATTAATAGTATCTTTCTTTGTAGTTGAAGTATGTTTTTGGTACATCATAGATACATATGAATGCTTTTATTGTGTGGTAATCATGTTGATGTTGAACCTTAATTTATTTTTTAATATGCTTACAAGTGTAGCAGATATTATGCTTACTAGTGTAGCAGATATGTTTTTTACATGTTATGATCCCAATATCACTAAAATCATCTAACACATGCATCAATAGTACTAATCAATCCATGCATATTATAAGAAACGTCTAACTGGGTTTTAACTAAAGTATGTATATATGCTCCTACTGCAATTCCTAACCACTAATGATATGGTACATTAGGTAATTTAACCGTCAAACTATCATGGGATATGTTGTCAATAGACAAGCTTGAAAGATCAACCATATAACGTATTAGTGATTAACTAGATGAACTGAGATGCAAACCAAATCGTAATATACATGTGAGAGCTAGCTTTTAGTCTTGATTATTAAGGATCGTAACCAGATTCACAAAAAAGCTTATTTTCCTCGCATTAGACAACTTCCCTTCCTCAAGCATTCCCTTTGACTTGTGTATTACCATTATCATTTTCATTAATAGAGGATAGTTAAGGGAATTAATAATTATGTATTTAAAAGAATAAGTTCAGTAAGAAACTTACTATTACAGAAGTTGTGCAAAACAATGTGTGAAGAGTTGTCAGCTCTTGCAGCCTCCTCATGATTCAGTAACGCAGCCCTGGTCAATCACACTTATGAGTCCATGAATTTGGCTCTAACGACTCGAAAGACTCCTTGTTAAAAATAAAATATTCTTTGAATCATCCATGACATCATTCCCATTTTAACCAAGATTGAGTCAATCCTAGACATCTTGCATGTTATATGGAAGAACTAAAAGTGGCAGACAAGCATGGATGTAATGATGGTGTACATGTTAGGTGGAAGAATTGGTAAGTTAAAGTTGGTGTTATTTTATATATATGTTGTCCGTTTCTTTTGTTTCCTTTTGTTTTCCTGAATGTAAGTTGAACTATATAGCTTTGTATGTTATTGAATTGTCACACCCCAACCTTGACGGCGGAATCGTCGAGGCGTGAGAGTTACGATTGTTCACAGCCACATAACGCTATTGCCTGAAACATGTTAAAAAATAAAAGGTCAACATATTGTTGGTGAGCATTCTATAGTTTTGAATACTTAAGTATATAAAAGATGGCAATTCATGTTGTAAATTAGAGAACAAGGTAACTAGGGATGTAAGACAGAATGCACAATCAAACCTTGACAAAGTTTTACAAGTCTCAAACGTTTACAAGTGTACTTGGACCAACCAAGTTATAAGTATATACGATTAGCTAAGTGTACTTGGATCAACCAAGCAGGCTTGTCAGGCCCATAGATCTATGACGTCGCCAGGCTAGCAATAGTTAATGATTGTACATGTATTCGACATTACATGGTAGCTACATGATTCGACTAATCACAACATACAAGTAAATTGCCATAAGTTTACAAGAATCAAACGTTTACAAGTGCACGGTTAATAAGTTAACATGTTTCACCCCAAAGTGTGAAAATATAAAAAAGGGGGTATAGAAATACTCACTTGATACGCGTATTGTGTACTAGAGTTTACTTGAAAGAAAGTGAACACTCAACCTTCAAAGGTTACCTAGATTACGCAAGTACATGAGTTTATGTAAACAGTGAATATGAGAAACCCTAAGTGCACCATAACCAGGACTCAAGGTTTTAGAGAATAGACATGTTTGACCCAGTTGACCCGGTTGACCCGTTGGTGACATTATGTGTTGTAAACCATTTAAACAGACATGAGCATATAACACAAGTCATGTAAGTTCTTAGTATCTAGCATACTCAGTGTGTTCATAACACAACTATTGTATCATATAACAGGTTAGATCATGCATAACCTACTTATATGACCTATAACCATGAATTAGCATATACGGGTCAAAACAGATAATCTACCAAAATCATCCATACTAATCACAACACATTCAACATGTCCAATTCACAACTTATACCATCAAAATAAGTTCTAGTAGTACTAACATTACACGCAAAATCCAAGTAAATATGTTACAGGTTGTAGGTATTCGTTTTCCAGAATCTGTGTTTTCGGGCAGATTCTAGGTGTTCGGACGATACGGTCAAACACATAACCAACCAAGTATTTAGGCCAAGGCCAAACTCCAGTAGGCTCTCCTATGAGTCAATTAAGTATGTGAAAAGTTGTTTTAGGTTTTAAGGGCCTGGAGTTACTAGAAAAACTCAAAATGTTACAGCAGCCTCAACCGGAGGGCTGCTGGAGTCAGCTTGCCAAATTGTGCATAACTCCCATTTGAAAATAGATATTGGGTTATTCTTTTTCTGGAGTTCAGAGGATTCCAAGGACAAATGTTTGACCATAGGGTTTGGTCTCAGGTTTTATGAAATGAAAATGGCATATCAAAAGTCAACACATACATTCTGTCCAAGAGGACAGAATGACCCTTCTTGCCAAAACAGGTAAAACACACCATTTAACCACCTCCAATTGGAGTGTGGTTATACTTTCTGGAAACTAGACTCAGTAACAAACAATTCGGGCACTAGAAACACATCATTTGGACCTGTTATGACCTGTTTGTGGCACATACAAATGAGACTCAGAATCTGTCAGAAAGTTTGTTTCTGACCACCCTTCACTAAAATGATCATAACTCACGTTTTACACATCCAAATTGGACAAGGTTGAAGGTTTTGAAAACTACTAACTCCATGAGGAACATGTAGAATCAAGAAAACCAGCTTTTGGATTCGTCTTCATTTGGTTATGTCATGATGAAAACAGGGTATGCAATCTGCCAGAAATCAGAACGTGTACACATTTCACATGAAAGCATATACATACGCATGTTTCATGTTTCCTAGCATTCATACTAACTAATTAACATCCTAACAACATCAAACAACAATCAATTCCATAAAATCCCCAAAATTTTCAAATTAGGGTTCATGTTCATCAAGTTTCATAATCAATCAATCAAAGTGTTGTTTTCTTGCATAATCAACTTTAAACAACATACATACAACCTAACTAACATGTGAACAACATCAAAACATCAAGATTTCAGCTTATTGAACACTAATTTCGCAGCAAGGTTCGGCCAAGTCAAGAACCCACAAAAACATTAAAACTAACCTTCAATTCGCGTGTATACTTGTTAATGAAGATCCAAATCGCGTTCTAGCACTTGAAATCGATCAAAATCATGAAGATTTGAGGGTTTTAGATTGAAAAACGCAGAGAAGGGAGGGAGGGCTGCAGGTCGATGGAATGGGGAAAAGGGTGAGGTTTGGGGTGTTTTATTTTAACAAATTTACATTTATACCCCTCTAAACTTGCATTTTGTTTATTTTATAAAAATAAGTTTTTAACTATTTGTAATGTGTTTTTAACTTAATAATATTAACATATAAACTAATGGTAACTCTTAGATATTTTATTTATAAAAACACAAGACATACGAAATAACACGCGCGTTTCTGCATTACGCGATAAAATTCCCGAATAGTCTTTAAATCGCGTAAACACATAAGCATAACACAATAATCATCTAATCAAGTAGATTATTATTAAATTAACATTATTAATTATTATTTAGGTCACCAACGTCAAACGACAACTAGTGTGTGCTTACGACGCGTGTATGTAAACTTAACGGAACTAACGGAGTTTGGTAACGGAAAATCACCGGATGTCACATTCTCCCCCTACTTAAAAATTTCATCCCGAAATTTGTTTACGAGGAGCTGAGATGACAAGATGAGGACGCTTGGACTACATTAATCCTCACATTCTCAAGTGAATCAGAAGGTGAGCATGAAGCCACAGATAGATCATAGTGATTCTCCTTTTCTTTCTTGATACAGTATGTGTTTTCATTTCCTGAGATACATTCTGAAGAACTTTCAGGTTTCGATAAGGTATCAAAAGAAGAAAATTCATCCTCTATTAAGCTGACCGCTTTAGTGTTTACTTTATGTGCAATGACAGAGCCATTAGAGGTAAAAAGGTCTAAAGTGTGTGGCTCCTAGTTATCATTATAAGCTTTTACGTTGATTAACAATGAACGTTAATACAAGATGTTACCGTCTCCCCTACTTTAAAGAATTTCGTTTCGAAATTAGAGTGAACTTAAATGAGCAAAGAGTTAAAATGAAAGATAAGTGTTCAAACTAACAGTGATTGACGTTTAATTACAGATGAAACGCTTCACTTGATGGAATCTTACAGATTCTGGCATAATGCATGCCAATTTGAACCCTATCAGTGAAATGTGAGACGTTTTGAGATGAAATGTTGGAAAGCGATGCTAAGTTACCATCGTATATTACTTATAAATCACAACTTCCAGAATATAATTTCATGGTAAGGTGATGTTTAGATATCAATAAAAGACCAACAATGGTAAGAAATGTTAACCGTCGGAATTTTAAGAATCCCAAATGTCACCATATGAAACGATCTTAACGCATATCTTGTGACTATGTATTTCTCCTTTGACCAAACATTGGTCTAAGAATAACACGCTATGCGAAGATCTTGGAATAACTTCACAACTATGGTTAAGAAAGAACAAAGAATGAATCAATCATTCAAGATATCGATCGATGTTTTAACGTCATACCACGGTATACGAATAGTTGACAGATACAGGTCAATTTCTCGACGTTGTGAGATAATGGGTCGAATTGAAGTTTTTAGCCAATCGGTCTATAATGTACCCATTGTCATTATGACAGCTAAGATAAGAGGCATTCAGGGATGAGGAAAGTTAAACAGAAGATTTACGGGAACACGGAGATTAGGTTTTGTTATATGTAAAGGTAAGACACTTGGACACATGCCAAGTTATGTCTTTTCTTTGATGCCAAACCCATGATTACAAGTTATGAAGGTTTATGAACCATTATATCCACATCGCAGTGAGGATACTAACGAGTCTTGTTGTTCAAAACCAAGTTAGAATTCAATGATTTTCAAGGTTAAAGATTCAAAAACGATTCAAGAAATGACGCAAACAATAAGAAAGGTATTTGTAACCATGTTTGCAAGGTAACAAAATTCCTAATGCAGATCGCATACGTAATTTATCAAACAATAAGAGAGGTATTCGATAATATTTTTATTTGACAAAGGATTGTTTAGGAAGATTATACTTATGCAATCAGGTTTCAATGACAACTCTAAAATGAAAGTTGATAAGTAAGGAATAAATGGTTCGATGTAGTTAGATCGAGTCAAAACATGAAGATAAAGAAATCGATTTAAGAATTTAAATGTTTCAAGGTTAAAGTCAAAATCAACCTAAAACGATCGAGTCTTCTTTCAAGTTCAGAGATCATGCTTTGGCTTGATAGGTCGAATCACCAACATTGATTTACCCTTCAAGTTACTACATGTTTCTCGTCACTTGATTACAACCTTGGTAAGTTGAAGATCAAGAAATGAGAATAGTCATTAAGGTGTGGTTTTCACTATTAACTAGATGGTGTATTCCCAAGGTATGACCACTAACTTACCAATCAAAAATTCAATCCCAACTCATTGTTGAGAATCCACAGAAATAAGACGAGGTAACTCACCATTAAGGTAAAGGACGTCTCCCCTATCTTAACGGTGAAGTTTTACAAAAACAAAATATAATAGGATGAACTTCTTCATCAAAATACAGAATTCACTCCTACTTTGATGAGGTCGTTTCATTTGAGAAAATACAATCCATAAGAATGAAATTATCATCAAGGTATGGAATTCATGCCTATCTTGATGATTGAATTTCATGATAACAAGAAAACAATCGGAAATTGACAATGTCACCAAAGTACGGGTTTCAATCTTATTTTGGTGAGATCATGTCATTTGTGAAATGCCATTCCAAGAAAATAATCGAAGTCAATCCTCAAGATAAGGTAATCACCCCAATCCAGAGGATGAATTTCATAAACACACTTTGGAAACCATTTATCGAAACGAATAGAGAATCATCAAAGTAAGGGAATCACCCCTGTTTTGATGAGTTAGAGTTGTTTAGGAGGTACGAGTGTTCTTAGTCATAGATTGACTTACAAACTCTGCATCTCCCAATGCAGACGGTTCAAGGTTTGGCTTAACCACGAAAGGAAAAGGATATCACTTAGAAATTTAGAAAATTTCAAGTTACATCAATGTAACTAAAAGGAAAATCATGCTTACAAAATTTAAGGTCAAAGTTCGAGGTAACAGGATTTGTTATGATGGTGTTCAATTCTTGGATGGTTAAGTCGGGAAGACGAAATCAAGGGCAAAATGATTCGACATCACAATGAGATGTGAACATTCGATTCACAATCGAAAGGAGTATATGGACTTCTCAGATATGAGATCAACCATAACCTTATTGCAGACACGCGTACTTATAAGTGATGACTCATCTTAAGGGTTTCGAGTCAAGTAAATGGATTCAATGGTCGAATCAAATCACTATTTACACTTTGTTTAGGCAAAGTATCCCGAGATGTAGAAATTCCACTCATAGCATTGCATGTTCTTAGTTATGGGACACATCCTTAAGAGAATTTTGGAATCATAAATAACGGTTTAAAGTTTTAAAGACCATACGGTTTAGATTCTCAATATCTTTGGGTGTATTAAAATCCATGTTCACGTTGGTCAAAATAAGAAGATAGTTACATGAAATGCCGAGTTCAATACTGTTACACGTTACACGTTGAGCGTTTAAACGTAAGAGTTGAATTGTAGGATGGGTTTAATATTAACAGGAATATTATTTAGGTTAAGAATGAGAAAGTATTTAAACTTTAATGATAAACCAGTTCAAGGAATCAAGGATTTTAAGATACAAAAGGATGGTTCCATTTGGTAACGCATTACCATTTGAAATCGTTGACACGTCAAGGTAAATTGACTCATTTGCCTTAGAGATTTGTGTATTTTGATCATAGTTTATCACTCATCCCAGAAATCCCCAGGTAGCGTAACGGGTCTCACAATGAGATTTATACGTATACGCTTGCCTTAGCCCTAAAGCCTTTTGCCAGGAAATCCAGAATACAGGTGTCTATGTGTCACACAAATTTCTTTGGTTCATGAAATCAAAACCTGATGAGATTGATATAGATTAGACATACGTCTAAAGATCCAGATCATAAGTAATAGTATACGATTCCACGTGTCGTCGAGAATAAGATTGAGAGGTTTTATGTTCGGGGAGAGTCAAAGATAAGTTTAGGGAGACAAGTAACTAAGTTTAGGCAATCCTATGCTAAGGCATCAAATTGCACATAAGATGGCATAGCATTATGTAACATGCAAACCATGTATTTACAATATAAAAATACTATAAGGTGCATGCATAAGCTATATCTAGGTCACCATTTCTAATAACCTAAATCCCTATAGTTATGGGCTCTGATACCAATCTGTCACACCCCAACCTTGACGGCGGAATCGTCGAGGCGTGAGAGTTACGATTGTTCACAGCCACATAACGCTATTGCCTGAAACATGTTAAAAAATAAAAGGTCAACATATTGTTGGTGAGCATTCTATAGTTTTGAATACTTAAGTATATAAAAGATGGCAATTCATGTTGTAAATTAGAGAACAAGGTAACTAGGGATGTAAGACAGAATGCACAATCAAACCTTGACAAAGTTTTACAAGTCTCAAACGTTTACAAGTGTACTTGGACCAACCAAGTTATAAGTATATACGATTAGCTAAGTGTACTTGGATCAACCAAGCAGCTTGTCAGGCCCATAGATCTATGACGTCGCCAGGCTAGCAATAGTTAATGATTGTACATGTATTCGACATTACATGGTAGCTACATGATTCGACTAATCACAACATACAAGTAAATTGCCATAAGTTTACAAGAATCAAACGTTTACAAGTGCAACGGTTAATAAGTTAACATGTTTCACCCCCAAGTGTGAAAATATAAAAAAGGGGGTATAGAAATACTCACTTGATACGCGTATTGTGTACTAGAGTTTACTTGAAAGAAAGTGAACACTCAACCTTCAAAGGTTACCTAGATTACGCAAGTACATGAGTTTATGTAAACAGTGAATATGAGAAACCCTAAATGCACCATACCAAGGACTCAAGGTTTTAGGAATAGACATGTTTGACCCAGTTGACCCGGTTGACCCGTTGGTGACATTATGTGTTGTAAACCATTTAAACAGACATGAGCATATAACATACAAGTCATGTAAGTTCTTAGTATCTAGCATACTCAGTGTGTTCATAACACAACTAGTGTATCATATAACAGGTTAGATCATGCATAACCTACTTATATGACCTATAACCATGAATTAGCATATACGGGTCAAACAGATAATCTACCAATAATCATCCATACTAATCACAACACATTCAACATGTCCAATTCACAACTTATACCATCAAAATAGTTCTAGTAGTACTAACATTACACGCAAAATCCAAGTAAATATGTTACAGGTTGTAGGTATTCGTTTTCCAGAATCTGTGTTTTTGGGCAGATTCTAGGTGTTCGGACGATACGGTCAACACATAACCAACCAAGTATTTAGGCCAAGGCCAAACCCCATAGGCTCTCCTATGAGTCAATTAAGTATGTGAAAAGTTGTTTTAGGTTTTAAGGGCCTGGAGTTACTAGAAAAACTCAAAATGTACAGCAGCTCTCAACCGGAGGGCTGCTGGAGTCAGCTTGCCAAATTGTGCATAACTCCCATTTGAAAATAGATATGGGTTAATTCTTTTTCTGGAGTTCAGAGGATTCCAAGGACAAATGTTTGACCATAGGTTTGGTCTCAGGTTTTATGAAATGAAAATGGCATATCAAACAAGTCAACACATACATTCTGTCCAAGAGGACAGAATTGACCCTTCTAGCCAAAACAGGTAAAACACCAATTTAACCACCTCCAATTGGAGTGTGTTATACTTTCTGGAAACTAGACTCAGTAACAAACAATTCGGGCACTAGAAACACATCATTTGGACCTGTTATGACCTGTTTGTGGCACATACAAAATGACTCAGAATCTGTCAGAAAGTTTGTTTCTGACCACCCTTCACTAAAATGATCATAACTCACGTTTTACACATCCAAATTGGACAAGGTTGAAGGTTTTGAAAACTAGACTCCATGAGGAACATGTTAGAATCAAGAAAACCAGCTTTTGGATTCGTCTTCATTTGGTTATGTCATGATGAAAACAGGGTATGCAATCTGCCAGAAATCAGAACGTGTACACATTTCACATGAAAGCATATACATACGCATGTTTCATGTTTCCTAGCATTCATACTAACTAATTAACATCCTAACAACATCAAACAACAATCAATTCCATAAAATCCCCAAAATTTTCAAATTAGGGTTCATGTTCATCAAGTTTCATAATCAATCAATCAAAAGTTGTTTTCTTGCATAATCAACTTTAAACAACATACATACAACCTAACTAACATGTGAACAACATCAAAACATCAAGATTTCAGCTTATTGACACTAATTTCGCAGCAAGGTTCGGCCAAGTCAAGAAACCCACAAAACATCAAACTAACCTTCAATTCGCGTGTATACTTGTTAATGAAGATCCAAATCGCGTTCTAGCACTTGAAATCGATCAAAATCATGAAGATTTGAGGGTTTTAGATTGAAAAACGCAGAGAAGGGAGGGAGAGGGCTGCAGGTCGATGGAATGGGAAAAGGGTGAGGTTTGGGGTGTTTTATTTTAACAAATTTACATTTATACCCCCTCTAAACTTGCATTTTGTTATTTTTATAAAAATTAAGTTTTTAACTATTTGTAATGTGTTTTTAACTTAATAATATTAACATATAAACTAATGGTAACTCTTAGATATTTTTATTTTATAAAAACACAAGACATACGAAATAACACGCGCGTTTCTGTATTACGCGATAAAATTCCCGAATAGTCTTTAATAGCGTAAACACATAAGCATAACACAATAATCATCTAATCAAGTAGATTATTATAAATTAACATTATTAATTATTATTTAGGTCACCAACGTCAAACGACAACTAGTGTGTGCTTACGACGCGTGTATGTAAAACTTAACGGAACTAACGGAGTTTGGTAACGGAAAATCACCGGATGTCACATGAATGAAAAGATGAACTCACTGATTAATATTAAAACAAGTTTCATTTTCTTTCTCTATTTGAGTTAGAGTGTATAGTGAGGAATGAGGGTCATCAATTCTTAACATGGTATCAGAGCAGTGTTCCTGATCCTTGGAACAATTTGCTCATCAAAGAAATTCCAAATAAAAACCAAAATCCAATTCCAAACTCAAACCAAGCAACCATGTCCGGAGACGACAACTCGGGTTCCGATTTATCAATCCAACTAGCCAACTTTTCAAGAATGGCCTCAACATCCAACCCCAAAACCCAAAGTTATCCGACAACCTACAAACCAATCTCAAACTTAATGGTCAAATTTTGCTTTATGGACTCCAATGATTCGAGTCGCCATAGGCGGAAAATCAAAGAATCTATTGAAACACTTAACCTCTGACCCTCCAGATCCAAGCGATGAAAGTTTCGAGCAGTGGGAACAAGAAGACTTGATCGTGTTTTCATGGCTAATACAGAACATTGAACCATAAATTACCGGCAACCTAACCGAGTTTCCCACGGCGAAATCACTATGGGATGCTCTGGTGGTCACCTACAGCAGTGGAAGAGACAAGTTGCAGACATTCAACCTTCACGTCAAAGCTAACAACATCAAACAGAATGAAGACTCTCTTGAAACTTCTGGATTACACTACAGGGGATATGGGTTGAAATTGACCGAATCGATCCGAATCCCATGAAGTGTCCGGAAGACATCCAAACATACTCAAAAATCAGGTCAGAACAGAAACTTTTTCAATTCCTAAATGCCCTAGACCAAAAATATGATCCTATAAGCGAGAAATCCTCCGGTGGGAGCCTTTACCATCAGTAGAGACGGCCTATGCTGCTGTTAGGAAAGAACCGCCCACCAAACTATTCTAGGAGCGGCTCCTAGTGATACACAAGGCATTGGAGCTGGTTATTAGCCACCGAATCTGACGGTTAGGCCTCGCAGCCAAAGGATATTGCAGGACAGAAAAGAAGAACGGAACACCAATTAGAAAAGATAAATCGCACCTCAAGTGCACCCACTGTGATATGAGGGGACACACCAAGAGGAGTGCTTTAGAATCGTGGGTTCCCTGACTGGTGGAGTGACAACCACAAAACTAAGAACCCTAATCAAGAAGGGAAGGTTGTCATTGCCATAGGCAACAATAGTGCTACTAGCAACGACAGCGCCGGGAAGTTGGTGTAGTGAAGCTTCCGAAGGAAATCTTTGGACCTGGCACTGAGTGCTGAGAGGCGAATCGCCTTAAAAAGAAAAAAACAATAAAAAAAACAAAATCCTTTTAAAACAAATTAAAATTTTTTTCTAAAACCAAAAAATCCAAAAACCAAATTCTCAAACAAAACAGAACCTTTAAAAAATTTCCTCAAAACCAAATCCAAAACGAAAACCATTTTAACTTGAATTTTGGCGATCCCACTAAAAATATAAAAAAAAAAAACGTTTCCGCGCTACACAAAAATCAAAGCTCAAAAAAAAAAAAATAAAAAATCAAAACCCAAAAAACGAATGCCAAAACCCAAATGACCAAGTTGAATTTTTCAACTTGAGGGAAACCGAAACCAAAAAAAAATAAAACCAATTCAAGTTAAACTCAAAACCCAAAATAGGCTGCCATGTCAAGGAGACGGTAGCCAAACCAAAACCAAACAAAATCAAACAATTCAAGTTGAATCGTGGATATCTCACTATTCAACTTGAGGGGGAGTGTTAAAAATAAAATATTCTTTGAATCATGCATGACATCATTTCCCACTTTAACCAAGATTGAGTCAATCCTAGACATCTTGCATGTTATAAAGAACTAAAAGTGGCAGACAAGCATGGATGTAATGATGGTGTACATGTTAGTGGAAGAATTGGTAAGTTAAAGTTGGTGTTATTTTATATATATGTTGTCCGTTTCTTTTGTTTCCTTTTGTTTTCCTGAATGTAAGTTGAACTATATATAGCTTTGTATGTTATTGAATGAAAAGATGAACTCACTGATTAATATTGAAACAAGTTTCATTTTCTTTCTCTATTTGAGTTAGAGTGTATAGTGAGAATGAGGGTCATCAATTCTTAACATCCTTATCCGTCTCAAGCACATCCTTGATAGCAAATATGATTTTACTGACATATAATATGCACACAAAAACATCAGATGTTCTTCAACCAAGTAGTAAAGCGGAATTTCACACGTGTAAATATATCTTGCAATACATAAATTGCCCAATATACTAGGTAAAGACTTATAGTATATAAATCAGAACTCCTAACAAGCACAAGTGACACAAAATGTACTTAGATATCATTTGTACAAATACATTTAGAAGACTACATTAGATGTCCCCAAGAATCAAAATAAATTCGATGGTGCACAGATCTTATGATTCAACTGATTAGCGAGGGATTCAAGATAAACAAAAATTGTTTAAACTTTTATAAATGAAACATTATAAGAGTACTTACTTTTGAGCATCAAAATGACAGAAAAGAAACTGTCAGATTTTCTCATCCTTTTTTTTTTTAATTTTAAGGTCATGTCAATCCAAAGGTTGACATATGGTGATTTTACGAGAACCGACTTCATAGTTTTCCACTTTGGATACTACGATGGTGTATTCAATTTCATGGCTTAAGCGATCACCGAGCAGGACATTATCCATGTATCTTATCTCTACTCTAACTCTTATATATTTACCACTACATTCAATTCTAACCTTCTCATAACTATAGATCTATAATTTAGTTATAACATAATTTGTAATTAATAAACTGAAGTATTGCGGTTCATAAATAGTGAAGTATAACCATATGAAAAAAATAAGGGTCCTAATAAAGGGACACCCACCTTTTAAATCGACACCCACCTATACGCCGCGTATGGGTCCATACGCGGCCTATGCCCGGCGTATAGGTATCGACCATTAATGCGCCATTAATACCTGACTTCCACGTCACATCAGTCGACCTATACAGGGCGTATAGGTCCATACGCCACGTATAGGTCTGTGTCGTATATGACAAGTGGTGGGTCCCCACGGCTCCACCGACAGCTATACGCAACGTATGGGCCCATACTTCATACGTATGAAGATCAGTTATCAAAAGGCCGTCGACTGGGAGGTGATGGCCGAGCTCGGAGAGCACAGATAGACTTGCTGCTATTATCGGAGACGATACGCCATGGAGCCGTTTATTTGAGATCGCGTTTTTACCTTCTTACCGTGAGCTGACGGTGGAGTTTTTATCCACCTTTACTTATATTCGTCCTTATATGAGATGAGGAGGACGATCAGCGTTCCGAGATTTCGTTTATGCTATGTGGACATTCACATCAGATGTCCATTGAGCAGTTTGCCGTTATCTCGGGACTTTATTTGAGCCGGAGACTGTTACCCCTCGTATCCCGAGGTATTACTGAGATGTAGGAGACTCGATTTAGAGATCCTCTATTCACTGGCATTAGAGATTCTCTTATTCGTTACTTGCATCGTATGATCACCGCATCCATCACGGGACGTGGCAAGAGTCGGGAGTGGTGTACCATTCCCGACTTATTTTACTTATATTGTTTGCTTACGAGATGTTTGGCGGAGTATTTTGTTTCGTATTATCATCGCCAGGAGCGAGGAGTGGTGTACGGCGGTGCGTACATCACGGTGATTGCTCGAGCTTTAGGTTATCTTACTCGGCATCTTGCTGAGGTATCTCCCCCGATCGAGCAGGTCAGATTAGATCGTCGTATGTTATTGGCATGCGTATTATACGCCAGTTTCCGGGTGACATACGATTCTCTCTTCGACCCGGGGAGATCTGGCAGCCAGCACCTGTTCAGCAGCTCGACGTTGACGATCCACAGCAGCAGCAAGAGAATATTTCGCATGATCAGCCACCACCCGACGAGCAGTCACATGATCAGCCGCCAGTACATCAGCCGCCACCTCAGCACAGTTTCCTCGACATATTTATAGAGATGTGAGGCTGCCTGCACGTATGGAGACATTTATGCAGGAGATTTCTAGGAGTTTACGGCAGCAGAGTCGTCAGCTTGATCGAGTTAAGGATCTTATGGATTGCACGTTCAGCTAGAGATTGCGCGAGCACGTGCTGCTGGTATTGATCCTCCGGAGTTGCCACCTCCTCGACATTACCCCACTCGTCGTAGTTTTTATATTATTACTAGCATTGTAACTTTTATTTTGTTATGAATTTTAAAAACTTTGTTATTTATATTCAGTAGGTTTATTCTTATATTTTATTATTCAGTTTATGTTTATCTTATATGTTTTATTAGTTAATTAATATTTAAAATTATCGGTTAATAAGTTACAAATATAACTTATACGCAAAGCTTTAGAGAAATATACGTAAAAATAACACAAAAAACTAAACACCAATAACCTATACGCCGTGTATGGGTTCATACGCGGCGTATAGATTCATTATGCTCTTCAGCCAAGACAAGAAAAAAATCGTAACCTATACGCGGCGTATGGGCCCCTAACGCGACGTATAGCCTTGCGTCTGACAGACGTGTCTGACATGAACTGTCAGGGAATGTTTTTGTTCTATAAGCGGCGTATGGACCATACGCCGCGTATAGATAAAAAACATTACCCGACAACCCACCCTATACGCGGCGTATGAACCCAAACGAGACGTATATGGTACCGAAGTGTTGATTTAAAGTTTGAGGGTGTCTAAATAACCGGACCCCAAAAATCATATTGATGTCCCATAATGACAAAACATTTTGTCTAAAGCTG
Source organism: Flaveria linearis (assembly GCA_024085815.1). NCBI lineage: Eukaryota > Viridiplantae > Streptophyta > Magnoliopsida > Asterales > Asteraceae > Flaveria > Flaveria linearis. Next base: position 23,890,439 of record CM044013.1, on the reverse strand, counting down.
ACCTAATAATGACTTATTTTTGGAAATCCCAATGAATAAGTGATTATTAGTAGAGAAAGGTTAATCATAGATCTCAAACCCATACTTTCTTTTTGTTCATATAAAGAAGCTTTAAGGCATCTTTCCAACCAACATCATATTATTGGTCGCAAAGAACCTTATTGTCACTCTATATATGTTTTTTGATCTGCTTTTGTTATTAAACACAAATAAAATATTTATATTAATTTTTTTATTATTATTTAATACTTTAAAAAATGACCAAAAACCCCTTTTCCCCTTTCTTTCTTTCCTTTGTTTTTGCCTCAGTGGCATCGTTCGTGTGTTTTGACATGTCTTTCTCTCCTCTCCATTGAGAATGAAAGATTTAAATGATCAAGAAGAATCTAACACTCTCTTTATAGCATCTTTTGTGATCTACAAGTCTCTTTTTTCTTCGCATTTTGTCCTTTATTTTTTTTTATCTTTTCATCTTACTCGCTTCTAATTTAAAATTTAGATTACACGTGCTATTTTTTTTTAATCCAAGCCTTAATCCTAAGTTACGGAATCATGATTTTGCGTATATATTCCTACCCTCACATACCAACTTATTTCTTTTTCTTTATGACAAACGACCTTTTTATTTATTGTATATGACTTCTTAGCTTTCTTTGTTATTAACACCTTTATAGCATACTGCAAACCAATATACCCAATAATAATAATCAAAAATTTTTTTTATCACTTATTAAAAATACGGCAATAAGTGAAACAAGTTATAGTGGTTTATGATTTTAAATTTGTGATTTTAAGATTTAAAATTTAGAACTTAAATTTTTTAGATTCGGATATGAACTTGAAATAGTAAATTTAAAATATTTATAGATGAATAATTAAGGTTAATCAACAAATACAGTTTCATCCGGCTCTTGTACTAATACTTCATAGCCATTCAAAAACATATGATAACCTAGTTTTAGTTAAGTTTTTTGGTTTGAAGTTTGTTCTGACTTCTAACTATGATGTTAAAGCACCTGGGATCAAAAAACTCTAAGAGGAATTTCGTTAGTTGGTAAGGTTTCCGGTGGAAGGAAAGATTCTAATAGAAAATGTTCTCATAAAAGGAAAGACTATCGATAGGAACTCGAAGGGCTATGATAAAGTGGACTGAGCCTAAGATGAGATCACAAGAAATGTCATATTATCTGTGGTCCCTAAAACACGAGCCATTGTGTGGTTAATGTATCAAATGGGTCCAAATGGTGAAAGAATCTTTATATGTACCTTGTACACGTTATGCTTACTTCATCCTCTCAATCATATTGTAATGTAACTTGGCACCAAAGTTCTGCCTCAGACTTCTCTAAGAAAAGCCATGTCTACTTCTCTTGTTAGGCCTCAAGCCAGTTGGACCGGCTCGTCTAGGAATTGAGGGTCAAGTGGTTTAACTTGAAACGCTGAACAAGAACACAAACATAGGATGGTGGAATTGGTGTCTATCGGCACCCGTGAATGTTTTTTTTACATACAATGTATAATCAAAACCCAATCGACATCTAATTTTTTTTTGACGTTGATAATCATGAAATAACTTATGACCGATGACAATAAAAGAATAATTTAAAATTTTCTAATTTTTATAACATTTACTTACTAGGTAAACAAAATTTTAATGATAATTCAATAATATAATCTACTACATCTGAAATCCTAAGGAGACATCCGATATTAAGTCTTGTACTTTTTCTACATGATATTATAAGTATAAATATGAGGAATGCAAAGTAAATTAGGCGTAGATGATAACAAAATTTACTAAATGCTTATTGGCTTATCTATCATCCCCATAAAAAAAAACCATTTCAACGCTTTCAAAAACCTCTCCCCTCAAATCAATTTGAACGATGAACAAAAATACGTCCACCGACTGCGATTTTTCGAACAACCGCTTCCCTCAAAATTCTCTTTTGGTTGTTGATATTAACCCAACAACCATCTCATCCTTCACCTCAATTTCCCTTGATATGATTATGATATAGTGGGAAACAGGCCGACCTGGGAGGGTGCTATAAACTCATTAGGCCATTACACAACTAATTATCATTCTAGACGTTTTATGCCTAACAAACATTAGAGCTCATTAAAATATTATAATTTTAACTCGCTACTATTTACCTATTACTAAAATTTAAATCGATTTAAAACTTAAACAAAATAACTTGCAAATTGTGGGAGGAGTTAAAAGAACAATACGAATATAGGAGGGTCTCGTTTTTTCTATTTGCACAATAGTCAAAATTTTATATATGAGTGTATCACTTTATATGATTAGGGGATTGTTTTTCTCTGATTACTCAGGGCCCAATTTTTTTGACATTCTTAAGGACGGCCTGTGAAAAACTTAGAGTGTATGAAAGTTAAATATTAAATACAACTCGAGTGAAAATATATGATGATAATGCAATAAGATTGTCGTTTTGGCAATTGAAGTGGAAGGTTAGTGTCCATGTGTGAAAAAATCGTATCATTGTATTATTATTGACCAATTTGCCAATGATTAGTAAATTGAATTATTAAAATTTAGTTTGGCAAAAACCAATATATTTTGTAGTTTGGAAAAAACAATATATTTTGTAGTAATTGAAATGAAAAGAGATACATTTGGCAGGATCGAACACACTACCCTTAATGTTATTGCAAATGGGTTTTCTACAAGGGTACTAGGTTACCTTCTTAATTGTGTTTATTTGCTTGTTATTAGGTATATGTGTTAGGGAATCATAAAAGTAGTCATATTTTCTGAATGTGATACGCTTTTATAGTCATCTTAAAGCAATTTCACACACATACAGCTAGGATTTACGGGCACAAATAATGTGACACCACCCTCATGTATCTTACTATTGTTTATCAAACACCGGCTAAAATCATTGTGTATGCTAAAAACACTGGGTTATCACCATTTGTTCACTTATCGTCAACAAAGTATGTTTGCTGATGGAATCAATACAACATGAGTTTGGATCATGTGGATAAGTTTTTCTTCATGTGTGGTATGGGAGGGATTCCTAAAAATTATATTATAAATGAAATCATGAAAACCAGGGGTTACATATATGTAAGTACATGTTACAAAATATACAACTAAGAGTTACGTAGATGTATGGGTTATGTATATGTAAGTACGTGTTATCAAATGTACAACTAAGAGTTACGTACATGTATCTCCTATAAGTTACGTGTATGTAAGGCATTCGTCATCATCAATGTTCCTTGAAGTTTATATTTAAAAATATCTAATGACCTTGATAATAAGATTGAAGTTTACTTAAATATACTTTAAACAAATAAAAGTTAAATTAATTATAAATTATATGATTAGATATTGACAGTTTTCATGGTTTTTTATTATAATATGGTTTTCATTTAATCCTCATCATCTCTCTCTCTATATATATATATATGTGTGTGTGTATGTGTGTGCGCGCGCGCGCGCACATATAGGTTTCTTGAGAACAATGTTGTTACGACCGGATCGGACCGGCCGGTCCGACCGGTTCTCCCGGGGATCAGTCCGGTGGCCGTTCCAATCAGCTATGAATCTTTTTTGTCTGGTCGAACCGGCCGTTTCGTCCCGAACCGATGGTCGGACCGGAAATCGGGCCGGTTCAGACCGTTTTTTAGTATATTTTTTTTGATTTTTTTGGATAAAACAAGTTTTGAACCATAAATTAGTGTGTTATATATACAAATATAGTTAAGTTTTATATATAACTTAAAATACATATATGA